>OX465118.1:1550344-1552844 GCA_949987565.1 Luidia sarsii
CTTCCCTGAGCCTCTTCTACGGGTACTTCCATGGTAGATGTGCAGAGGGTCCTTCATCCGTTGTCCCTCCTGTGCGCACCTTCGCTCGCAGCACACGCTTTGCTTCTACAGCTTCGCACCCCTTTACTGTTTCTATTCCGAAGTGTGGTACTGTGACATGTCTCAATAGCTTCTTCCCCTTGTACTGCTACGCTTTGGAACTCTCTACCTACATCCTGCTTTCCATCTTCGTACAAACTGGATCTGTTCGAGAGGAACATTAATAGATACCTTCGGTCTCTGTGACTCTTTGACTTTTCTTTCTTTATCCGTCTATTCCTCTTCTATTTTTCATATAGCCATCACCTCGAGTGGCCTTCTATAAGGCCGTGTGTTTGGCGATCTTTAAACAAAAAGCGTCCGGCATCGCTATAGAAAGACAGCGGTCTGCTCGTCCACAAAGTCGAAAAATCCCGACCTTCCACGATCCATGGACGCCGCTTAAGTCCCCCTCCCGGCTGAGCGCACTGCGCACGCGTAGGGGGTGAGCGATACACACGCTCGCGTGCTGAGATACTAGAGGGCCGTAACCCGACACGGCAGGCAATATCGCTACCCCGGGCGTATCGGGCAAGTGGATCCGGCTCTAGGATTCCACGGGAAAAGACCTCGATCCTTTTCTTATTGTGCGGGGGGGAAGCAAGCAAACACAGGAAACAAACTGACAGGGAAACTGGTTGTTTGCATGTGAACGAAAGTTGAGTGCGTGAGTCCCGGAAATATGCGGTAGTTAATGGTCGAATGCTTCTGACTGTCCTCCCCTAGCCCGGCAGCGATATTTTTTTCCGTACCACATAATTATTCACTATGGGCACATAATGTTTGTGCACAACAAAGTAGGAAGAATTGAGTCTCAGGTCACTCAGATTGTTCACGTGCGTTGTATTCGCTGTGCAGAAAGCCTTATGGGATGTGCAGAAAGCCTATCCCTAGCTTTAACTTCAACTGGTATGGCCCCTCCCCTCCCCTTGCCCCCACCCCGTAAATCGTTTGTGCAGAAGCATATGGGCCCGTAGCGATCATGCAGTACGGGGAAAAATCGCTGCCCGGCAAAGACTAGTCGACTGTTTGGGAAGGCCACCATCTATAAGAGCTTGATAGCTCAGATGGCCAAAGCGCTGGAACTAAAAACTCAAAGGTTTCGGTCTCCTTGCCATATTTTCAATAAATGATGATAGAGCCGGTCATTGTTATTCTTGTTTATGGACACTAGTGCGAATTTCAGCACCCTGCATTGAACATCGATGTTGAAGGAGCAAGACAGGGACACTGGGACTTTTACGAGGAATGGAGTTAATTGGACCAGACGCGAAGCAGACTGCGTGGCAGTTGGGCCCGACCTACGGCCGATGAATCAATTAACACAGAATGGAGGTAAAGGTCCGAGAGGGGAAGGGGGCAAGGGTTGCCTCGCCTTCATTATAGGTATGTCAGAGCATTGCTTGTGATACGCAGACTCAGACCCATGGCAGGGGACACGAAAGTCTTCCGCGGCTGGTGGGGATTGCCCTGCCCTGCCCTGCCCTGCCCTGCCCTGCCCTACCATGCCCTGTCATGTTCTGCCCTGCCCTACCCTACCCTGCCCTGTCATGTTCTGCCCTGCCCTACCCTACCCTGCCCTGTCATGTTCTGCCCTGCCCTGCTCTGCCCTGCCCAGACCTGTCTTACCATGTCCTGACCTTCCTACCCTGCCCTGCAATGCCTTGCACTACCCTGCCCTACCCTGCTCCTCTCTATATCTCTCTGTCTCCCTGTCCCTGTCTTTCTCACTCTCCTTCTCCTCCCTCTCTCTGTCTTTCACTCTCCTCCTACCAGTCCCTCTCTCAGCTCATTCTCTCCGTCTCTCACTCTATCTCTCTCTTCCTCTGTCCACCATCTCTCTCCCCCACTCTCTATCTCTCTCCCCTTCTCTCTCCCTTTTCTCTCTCTATCTCTCACTCTCTGTCCCTCCCTCCCCTCTCTCACTCTCTCTTCTTCTCATATTTTGTTAGGTCACATGTTCACATGACACTCCGGTAAACGTGCAGATAAACACGGTGCAAGAGTTCCATACTAAGCTCATTTATACTAAAAAAAAATGGCAAAGAATAAAATGGTAAAGATTTGTTACTCATTTGATACTCATATATTTATTGCCGTATAATTATATTGGTTCATACTATTCACGTCAAGCGTAATTCGAATACAATGCAACTTCATCACCCTGGGGATAATGGCTTGTATTACAATATAAATAAGGCGCTGCCCCGCGCTAATATCTGGGGATCAATAATTGGCTATTACGGGGGGGGGTTGGGGGGGGGGGTCTTGCGTCGTGAGTGGAGCTTCATCCCATTGACTCCTCTCACGATCTCATTAACAGACGTGAACGCTTGTTGGCACTAGGCAGGGTTCAACGCTGCTCCCTGCACAGGATTTGGGAGGGAGCCAGTGTGCTGGTGGGGTACACGACACGTCCAGC
>OX465118.1:1557844-1561332 GCA_949987565.1 Luidia sarsii
AGAGAGAGGGGAGGGGAGGGAGAGAGAGAGGGGAGGGAAGGAAGAGAGAGAGAGGGGAGGGAAGTGAGAGAGAGAGAGAGGGGAGGGGGAGAGAGAGAAAGAGAGAGAGAGAAAGAGAGAGAGAGAAAGAGAGAGAGAGAGTCCCATATTCTGCGAGCCACACTTGACACCCATCGCATAGAAACCCCAATGGGATGAAGCAGGCCAGACTATAGTGCTTTCTAAGCAAATAGTTCACGATTCCATCGGCTAACACCGTATATGCGTCATGCCATTAAATTCATGCTATAATTACTTTATACTGTTATTAAATTACGCTATTCCTTTTCATGCCTGGGACAAGGGCTATTCCAATGGCGATTTCAATTGCAATAATTGCACGTTCCGATTGCGATGGCTGTGAAATCATCTCCACGAAAAAAAATAAGCCTAAATTGAGGATAGCAAAATGTCGTGGGAACTTATCATTCACATCGATCATTATGTCACATTAGTGACAAATTTGCGGCGGAAGTTGTCATGCCGGAAGTTGCGCCAATTGGTTATGACTCTCGAGGCTACTTACTCGAAAGGGGCTTTTGGAGTACATGCCTCATTGCGCCATCTTATAGGTCACTTTTCTCCGTCGGTGAATACCGACTTGGGCGATGGTCCTCATGTATTGCGGAATGCTTACCGTACCGGTGGTGTCGGCTTTTTTGTACGTGAACGGGGCTAGACACAAAGTTATTTCATTGACGACCTTTTCCTGGTTCAGAATACTGTCTGATTGTGCCGGTGTAAAGGTTAAACCAGTACCCCCTATTGATTATGTATCTAAACGGACAATGCCACGTACATTCATCAGGGGAACACATTGACCTGGTCAATCCTATTGGGGGGACAATTTGATCCAGGTAATTTTGTCCACCGACAAATTTACCTAGGGCAGAATTTATATCGGCCATACGCAGTCAATTTGATTTGGGTACAAAGTGATCTGGGTACAAATTGACTTGGGCACAGAATGACTTGCATACAAAGTGACTATGGCACAAAATGACTTGGATACAATTTACAAACAGATTTGAACACAATTTCCAAAATGATTTGGGCACAAAATGACTAAGGCACAAAATGACTTGGGCACAAAATGACTTGGGCACGAAATAACTTGGGCACAAAATGAATTGGGCACGAAATGACTTGGGCACAAAATGACTTGGGCACGAAATGACTTGGGCACGAAATGACTTGGGCACAAAATGACTTGGGCACAAAATGACTTGGGCACAAAATGACTTGGGCACAAAATGAATGGGCACAAAATGACTTGGGCACAAAATGACTTGGGCACAAAATGACTTGGGCACAAATTGAGTGGGCAAAAAATGACTTGGGCACGAAATGATTTGGGCACAAAATGACTAAGGCACAAAATGACTTAGGCACGAAATGACTTAGGCACGAAATGACTTGGGCACGAAATGACTTGGGCACAAAATGACTTGGGCACAAAATGACTTGGGCACGAAATGACTTGGGCACGAAATGACTTGGGCACGAAATGACTTGGGCACGAAATGACTTGGGCACAAAATGACTTGGGCACAAAATGACTTGGGCACAAAATGACTTGGGCACAAAATAACTTGGGCACGAAATGACTTGGGCACAAAATGACTTAGGCACGAAATGACTTGGGCACGAAATGACTTGGGCACGAAATGACTTGGGCACGAAATGACTTGGGCACGAAATGACCTGGGCACAAAATGACTTGGGCACAAAATGACTTGGGCACAAAATGACTTGGGCACAAAATGACTTGGGCACAAAATGACTTGGGCACGAAATGACTTGGGCACAAAATGACTTGGGCACAAAATGACTTGGGCACGAAATGACTTGGGCACGAAATGACTTGGGCACAAAATGACTTGGGCACAAAATGACTTGGGCACAAAATGACTTGGGCACAAAATGACTTGGGCACAAAATGACTTGGGCACAAAATGACTTGGGCACAAAATGACTTTGGCACAAAATGACTTTGGCACAAAATGACTTTGGCACAAAATGACTTGGGCACAAAATGACTTGGGCACAAAATGACTTGGGCACAAAATGACTGGGGCACAAAATGAGTGGGCACAAAATGACTTGGGCACAAACTGACTTGGGCACAAAATGACTTGGGCACGAAATGACTTGGGTACGAAATGACTTGGGCACAAAATGACTTGGGCACAAAATGACTTGGGCACGAAATGACTTGGGCACAAAATGACTTGGGCACAAAATGACTCGGGCACAAAATGACTTGGGCACAAGATGACTTGGGCACAAAATGACTTGGGCACAAAATGACTTGGGCACAAAATGACTTCGGTACGAAATGTCTTGGCTGTGTTTACTTTGGGTATACGGAGTGACTTGGTCAAGATATGAACCTCTTCCCGTCCTACCTGTTGGATGAAGAAGACTATCGGGCAGCCCAGCCGACCGAAGTACCAGTCCTCCTTCATGATGTAGACGAAGGTGAAGGGCATGCAGAAGACGGCCGAGAGGAGGTCGGCCACAGCCAGGTTGACCAGGAAGTGGTTGAGGTCGGTGCGGGCCCGGGCGGCGAAGCCCAGCACGGCGATGACCAGCACGTTGCCGGCCACCGACAGGGCGATGGTCAGCGAGTAGAGGGCGGCGATCAGCGACTGCACCCCCAGCTCCTGGATGCCGTACTGGAGGTCGCAGTAGTCCTCCCCGTCCTCGTCCGACGGGAGCCCGGTGGTGGCCAGCGGCGACCAGGCCGTGGGGAGGCTGCCGTTGCCGCCGGCACCGCCGGCACCGCCGCTCGCCACATACCCCTCCGGAGTGGCGTTGACCCGGCTGATTCTCTCCAGCAAATCGCCCACTAAGGCCTGTACATTGTCCTCGGCCGCCATTGTCCAGTGGAAATCGCCCACTGACTGACCTTATGCCCTGCTAATGTAATAGCGAAGCTCTTCCAAGTGCTCACTGGAATAAAACACAAATGAGGCAGACCCGTTAAGTTCTTTTCTCGAATCTGCTCTATATAGCTTCGCGTTATTGGACCCAGCTCGATAAAGCTCAATGAGAAAAACGTCAACGAACAGGCAGTCACAATACCGTTGGAATAGCGTTAAGAATCGCTCCCACCGTGTGCTGCTTCTTCTTCTTGTTCGTCTTCTTCGTTTTCCTCTGCTTTGCAGTCGAGCTCAAATCAACGACAACTTTAACGGCTCTTTAGCTCAACGCTAGCCACACACGGTCGGCCCTCGTTCCACGAGGGGGTTTGGGGTTGGAGGGGAGGGAGTCTATTTCATCCGCCGAGAGTCGCCGCAATCTCTGTTATTCAACCGCCCCGCTCCTGCGCTGAATGCAAAGACAAACAGCGGAATGTGTCGAGCGAGCAAGCGACATGCGGCGATCGATGGAATTCCTGCCTGCTCCCCCGCTTTACGTTAGTCGAGTGGCGCAGAGCAGAGAGG
>OX465118.1:1561532-1667794 GCA_949987565.1 Luidia sarsii
AAAAAGAACAGTCACCTAATGTGGGCAACTGTTTGCCTTTAGGATATTGTAATAAAATTTCACCTGATGATCTAAGATTGTGACGGCACTGACTTTTGACATTAATCAATTCAGTTAAGTAAATCGGAGCGAGACCATGTAGACATTTAAAAACCAAAAGTAAAATCTTAAAATCAATCTTAAACTTAACAGGCAGCCACTGTAAGCAGCTAAGGATAGGAGTTATATGACACCATCGATGAGAATTGGTTGCTAGCCTTGCTGCGGAAGCAGTACATCTATGCAATCTACAATGACAGTAGTTGGCATGGAATCAAGTGGGCAGGACTTGCGTGGAGAATCAAGTCAGAGTTGTTTCACTTCCGATTCGGTGAGTGGCAAGAACCGATCCAACCTGTTAACCGTGCACAGGGAGATCTCACATATGCCTATAGGAGATTCACGAATACCTTGACAGTTAAGCCTTGTATGAATTTTATCAAGCTTAGATTTGAAAAAAAGCATCCCATCTCATTTGCAAGATCAATCTTGTGATTGAAAACGAAACATGAAAATGTCAGTCAGTCAGTCGGTCAGTCAGACACTCACTCACCATCCATCCAGCGACAAACAACCAGCAAACATCTGACGACATCAAAGTTGTTTCAGGGACAATATTCCTCGGATTATATGAGCAAATACTACTGCAGGAGCCCCTAATAAGGTACTCGTTTGTTAATCTTCATCTCGTCAGACCCCTTTTATCCATCTCAATCCCCTTCCTCGCGACCTTTTTTTTTGAGAGGGGAGGACGAACACGGATGAATTCAGTTCAGATGGACCGTGTGGGCGGGTGTAAATTGATGAGTGCATTAGGGCCTTGCGCCCAGACTTTCACACCGTGGGAGACATAGCTGTCATCGATGGAGGGAGGGAGAGAGGGAGGGAGCGATGGAGGGAGAGAGAGGAGGTGGGGAGGGAGGGAGGGAGGGAGGGAGGGAGAGAGGGAGGGGTGGAGGGATAGATGGAGGGCGAGGGGGGGAGGTGGGGAGGGAGGGAGGGAGGGAGAGAGGGACGGGAGGAGGGAGGGAGAGAGGAAGGGGAGGGAGGGAGGGAGAGAGAGGAGGCGGGGAGGGAGGGATGGAGGGAGGGAGAAAGGGAGAGGAGGATGGAGGGGAGGAGGGAGCGATGGAGGGAGAGAGAGGAGGTGGGGAGGGGGTGAGAGAGGGAGGGAGCGATGGAGGGAGAGAGAGGAGGTGGGGAGGGAGGGGAGGAGGGAGGGAGCGATGGAGGGAGAGAGAGGAGTTGGGGAGGGAGAGATGGAGGGAGGGAGAGAGGGAGGGGAGGAGGGGAGGAGGGAGGGAGGGAGGGAGAGAGGGAGGGGAGGAGGGAGGGGAGGAGGGAGGGAGGGATGGAGGGAGAGAGGGAGTGGAGGAGGGAGGGAGGGAGGGAGGGAGAGAGGGAGGGGAGGAGGGATGGATGGAGGGAGGGGAGGGAGAGGAGGAGGAGGTGGGGAGGGAGGGAGAGAGGGAGGGGAGGAGGGAGGGAGAGAGGAAGGGGAGGGAGGGAGGGAGAGAGAGAGGGGAGGAGGGAGGGAGGAAGGAAGGAGGAGGGAGGGAGGGAGAGAGGGAGGGGAGGAGGGAGGGAGAGAGGAAGGGGGAGTGAGGGGAGGGAGGGGAGGAGGTGGGGAGGAAGTGAGGGGGAGGGAGAGAGGGGAGGGAGGGAGAGAGGGACGGGAGGGGGAGGGATGGAGTCAGACAGACAGGCAGGCATGGGAGAAGGGAGGGATATAAAGGGGGCTGACTTGGAGAAGGATGGGGGCACTAGCGGCGGCAACCGTGAACAACAGTACTTGTCTCTGAAGACGCACTCTCATACGCGGTCGTTGCCAAGGAGATTCTCTGTCTTAAAAATCCAGGCCTCGGCTATTATTTGCTCTGTGTCTCGTGGGTGTGTGTTTGTGGGGGGGGGGAGGGTAGCCCCATGGTGTAACTAATGATACAACCGCGCCACTTTGTGAGGGGTGCGGGAACAGAAGGCTGCACAAGTGAAAAAGTACGCTCTTTTTCGTACATGCCACGTGCCCGAACCCCGTACAGGAGAGGGGGGGGGGCAGAGAGTAGGCAAGAGTTCTAGGGAAGTCTGTCAAGTCATTGCTTAATCTGATTAGCGATGTCCAAGTTAATGATGGCAGAGCGGCGCGTAATCCCCCTGGACCCTTGCCCGGGAATCATCCTACTTGGAGACAGATTTCAGATAGCAATCCCCGCGTTTGCTTGTTTTTCTCCTGTAGGAGACGACGGACTTGGTCTAATTCCGCTAAGAAAGGAAGAAGATTTTCCTCTCGCTGAATTGTTCTTCTTCAAGGCACTGCAAAGAAAATGACAAATCGTTTGACGTCTTGCCTTGGCGACTGATTCCCGGCTCAATCGGAACCGCGGGTCTTCTAAATGTTTCAGATTTGCATATTTGGGTCGTTGAGTCGGTGAGAAGCTTGGATTCCCCCCCCCAGAGTCCATGGCATCGGTCATTTCAAGCAACATGGCCGTCCTAGCACAGTGATGCGGCTCAGTCTGCACGGGTTTGTCCGATTTATTTGTTTTCTCCAAAGAAGAGTCGAGATTCAGCTTGCCACACCAACGGTGTCAGTTTTAGAAGTCATGTTAAAGGTAGGGTACACCATTTGTGACCCGGCACAACGACATGAGGAATATCCCACCAAAACACTTTTTGAGTAAACAACGCCTGAAGTTAAAGTATCTACACAATTCGATTACAAATCAATTTTCTTTATTTTTATTTTCGGAAATTTTAAGTATTAGAGGATATTATATTTGGATATCATTTGAAAGCTAATGGTATACTCTTTCATATCATTAGAAAACCTCAAATCTTAAAAGTGTGGTTATTCCTCATTATGCTGTACCGGGTCACATTTACGAAATTCATATAATTGCTTCCCGATCTTGTCAAACTCAACGTCTACAGGAAACAAATCCACGACTGGCTGGGTATAAAGTTGCCGCTCAATCCGTCAAACGTGTCATGAGAAAAAAACGCGTAAACGAAATTAAACGCTGTTAGTATTAGGGAGGTCGGTATTTGTCAAAGGAACTCTGTTCCAACGATCGCTCCGCGGAGATTCAATAAACATCTTCTTTACTTTCTCGAAAACGGCAGATTTTTCGAGCGCTGAAAATTCACGGAATGCCCGAGACCATTACCAGCTTCCCGATGAGTCAGCATTTCCTGAGGCCGCGTTTCCACTGGACTAAAATTTAACCGAGACGATGGTTAAATTTCCGTCGTTCCCACTTGGACTTTTGAGTCGGTCAATTTAACCGAGACGATGGTTAAAGTAACCGAGCTGGCAACAATTATTTGTGCACAGTGCATGTATACGCCGAGTCGCGTTTGACAGTGGTGCGTTTCCACTGGACTAATCGGCTGGGTTAAACTTACCTGTTCACTTTTACTGGGCAGAGGTTGGCCGTTAAAAGTAACCATTCGGCTCGGTTAAAGTAACCGAGAGGAAATTTGACTGGGCCGTTTCCACTGGACTTAAAATGAATAAAGTAACCATACTCTCGGTTTCTTTGACTAAAATAAGTCCAGCGGAATCGTGTCCGGAAATCGGGCACTTTGCAAAGGTACCTTCCCTTTGACCCGGTCGGTCGGCGCTGATACAAGTCGCGAGGCCATCGTTTATTACGACCTGGGTCTTGTCCTCTTGCATGGCAGACGTGATGGACGTTCATGGTTCCAAGCTGCGCCGACCTGCTTGCAGGGGGAACCTACCCCCCCCCCTCCTCGTCCCCCCCCCCACCCAGAAAATCGGTTCCCGCAATCTTTTCGGCTCGGAAGTCCCTCGACTGCCGAGATCCCATGAGTTGTTTTCAGATTTTCTGTTTTTATGGCGAAGGGGACAAAATGTCTAAGTGACATGGCTGGAGCGTTTCTCATTTCCCCGTAACCAGCACGGACGTTCCTGTCATCAGTTACTTCTGTTACATTTTTCCTGTCGTCAGCGTTAATCTCGAAGAGGCGAATTATCCGTCGGCTTCGGGTTTTATTTCCTGCTGATGCACATGTATTATAATAGTACGATGAGAATCTTTTATTCTCTATCAGGGAAATCATCGGAAAATGGGTTATTTGAGACCAAACTTTTTTCGGTTCTCGAAACTTTTGTTCGGCTATGAGAGTGCTTACAGAAGTCGCTACTGGAGTACGCGTTAAAGGATTACACAACATTGGCCGAGGTCAAAGAATAGCATACATATGTTATCTGATCCACGAAATAGCACACCTGTGAAAATTTCAGCTCAATCCACCAACCGAGTCTGGAGTAAATAGTAAAAAAAAAAACACTTCATTTGCTTCGCGAAAATGCAGCATTCAACGTATTATTCCGAAAAAAATCGTTTAGATCTATAGGGGTAAACGATTTAATTTACTCTTTTCTCCAGAAATTCAGTATTTTTTTAGGGCAGAAATATTTCAGTGCGAGGATTCTACCGTAACCATCTTCAAACTGTATGATAAGTTTTATGTAAATCCGTGAACATTTCTGCTTTTTGACCTTACCAATGTTGTGTAGGGGCTTTAAACGCAACGAGCACCAACTAAAATGTGACGAGTCATCTTGGCCGTTTTAGGTTGTTTTTAACGAAGTGAGAATTTTCACGACCAGCAGTTTTTCGTTCCCACTAAGCAATTACTGCATTATATTGTTCCCAGTTGTGATTCAAGTTTGATATATACGCAAGTGGGTCATTCCGTCTAAATAGTGTGTATACTTACGTATCTTGTTTTAGATTGATGTGGAATTAGCAATGTCGACTTGTTTTGATTCGGGAACGTAACTAGAACGCCAAATTAGATCCCCCAAATACCACGTGAAATGTCATGTTTGCACAGCATTCACGACATCCGACAGACGCATCCGAAAGTTACTCCCCAATTTGTGTTATTTATTTATTTCTTTTTTTACATTTTTAATATGCACCCTGGAAGACCGTGTATCAAATGACATGGTCACGTAAACCGTTGAGAGAAAAAATAAATCATGATTTTTGATCAGCCCATGTACCCGAATGACCCGATACGAGTTGAAGCATTCAACTTGTAGTTGCAGGTCTGTCCTAGTGCGTGCGAGAGTCGCTATTTTATGACTGTCTGAAGCTGTATGAATTATTGTGTTTCTGGGCATCGGGCAAAGCATTGAGCACTCAGTGTTTATCACGTCGAGCAGGGCAAACCTCAGTGAATTACAATCTCCTCGACACAAACATCACGTTATATCTATGATGCAACGCGGTACCCACCGCAATAAATATTCGAATCCACAACACGACCTCGACCAGCTCGGTCATCAACTAGTTAAGACGTCTGCACTAGAAAGCAGGAGTCGTGGGTTCAAATCCCGCCCGAGCTGCATAAACTATTTTCTGCATCTGGCATCGAGCAAAGCACTAAGAACTCAGTGTTTATAATAATAATAATGGGGCAAACCTCAATGAATTACATTCTCCTTGACACAAAAAGGATGTTATATCTATGAGAGTCGGAACGTAATTATTGTATTGAATGATTTTATATATTGAGTCATGCAAGTCACGTAAGTCATCGAATTCGAGTCCCAAGTTCGAGTCAGTATTTCCCCGAGTCGGTATCTGTTACCTTGACTCGAGTACGAGTCCGAGTCGTGGGGGAATAGGACTCGATCCGGACTCGTGTCCACGTGGAAGAATAAGACTCGATCCGGACTCGTGTCCCCGTGGAAGAATAAGACTCGATCCGGACTCGTGTCCCCGTGGAAGAATAAGACTCGATCCGGACTCGTGTCCACGTGGAAGAATAAGACTCGATGCGGACTCGTGTCCCCGTGAAAGAATAAGACTCGATCCGGACTCGTGTCCACGTGGAAGAATAAGACTCGATCCGGACTCGTGTCCACGTGGAAGAATAAGACTCGATCCGGACTTGTGTCCTCGTGGAAGAATAAGACTCGATCCGGACTCGTGTCCACGTGGAAGAATAAGACTCGATGCGGACTCGTGTCCCCGTGGAAGAATAAGACTCGATCCGGACTCGTGTCCCTAGGAAGAACAAGACTCGATCCGGACATGTGTCCACGTGGAAGAATAAGACTCGATCCGGACTCGAGTCCCCGTGGAAGAATAAGACTCGATCCGGACACGTGTCCACGTGGAAGAACAAGACTCGATCCGGACTCGTGTCCCTGTGGAAGAATAAGACTCGATCCGGACTCGTGTCCACATGGAAGAATAAGACTCGATCCGGACTCGTGTCCCCGTGGAAGAATAAGACTCGATCCGGACTCGTGTCCCCGTGGAAGAATAAGAACTCGATCCGGACTCGTGTCCACGTGGAAGAATAAGACTCGATCCGGACTCGTGTCCACGTGGAAGAATAAGACTCGATCCGGACTCGTGTCCACGTGGAAGAATAAGACTCGATCCGGACTCATGTCCACATGGAAGAACAAGACTCGATCCGGACTCGTGTCCCCGGGGAAGAATAAGACTCGATCCGGACTCGTGTCCCCGTGGAAGAATAAGACTCGATCCGGACTCGTGTCCACGTGGAAGAATAAGACTCAATCCGGACTCATGTCCCCGTGGAAGAATAAGACTTGATCCGGACTCGTGTCCCCGTGGAAGAATAAGACTCGATCCGGACTCGTGTCCCAGTGGAAGAATAAGACTCGATCCGGACTCGTACCGTGTCCACGTGGAAGAATAAGACTCGATCCGGACTCGTGTCCACGTGGAAGAATAAGACTCGATCCGGACTCGTGTCCATGTGGAAGAAAAAGACTCGATCCGGACTCGTGTCCCCGTGGAAGAATAAGACTCGATCCGGACTCGTGTCCCCGTGGAAGAATAACACTCGATCCGGACTCGCGTCCCCGTGGAAGAATAAGACTCGATCCGGACTTGTGCCCCCGTGGAAGAATAAGACTCGATCCGGACTCGTGTCCACGTGGAAGAATAAGACTCGATCCGGACTCGTGTCCCCGTGGAAGAATAAGACTCGATCCGGACTCGTGTCCCCGTGGAAGAACAAGACTCGATCCAGACTCGAGTCCCCATGGAAGAATAAGACTCGATCCAGACTCGTGTCCCCGTGGAAGAATAAGACTCAATCCGGACTCGTGTCCACGTGGAAGAATAAGACTCGATCCGGACTCGTGTCAACGTGGAAGAATAAGACTTGATCCGGACTCGTGTCCACGTGGAAGAATAAGACTCGATCCGGACTCGTGTCCACGTGGAAGAATAAGACTCGATCCAGACACGTGTCCCCGTGGAAGAATAAGACTTGATCCGGACTCGTGTCCCCGTGGAAGAATAAGACTTGATCCGGACTCGTGTCCACGTGGAAGAATAAGACTCGATCCGAACTCGTGTCCCCGTGGAAGAATAAGACTCGATCTGGACTCGTGTCCACGTGGAAGAATAAGACTCGATCCGGATTCGAGTCCCCGTGGAAGAATAAGACTCGATCCGGACTTGTGTCCCCGTGGAAGAATAAGACTCGATCCGGACTCGTGTCCCCATGGAAGAATAAGACTCGATCCGGACTCGTGTCCCCGTGGAAGAATAAGACTCGATCCGGACTCGTGTCCACGTGGAAGAATTAGACTCGATCCGGACTCGTGTCCCCGTGGAAGAATAAGACTCGATCCGGACTCGTGTCCCCGTGGAAGAACAAGACTCGATCCAGACACGTGTCCCCGTGGAAGAATAAGACTCGATCCGGACTCGTGTCCACGTGGAAGAACAAGACTCGATCCAGACACGTGTCCCCGTGGAAGAATAAGACTATGTTCGTGCTAAGAATATGTTCGTGCTAGGACTATAAGGTTCGGGGTTTAAGCATGGGCTGTTGCTCTGGCTAAAGGGCCCGGGCTTATAGGATAGTAAGGCTTCAGCAGCGGCTCTTTCCCTGGCTCTGGCTCTGGCTCTATCCCTGATTCCGGTTCTTGTTCTAGCCTCTGCTCGGTTTCCGTTCCTGTTTCTGGCTCTGGCTACGGCTACGGCTACGGCTAGAGGTAAGGCTCTATATATCTGAATCTGACTCAGGGACATGTTTTTGCCTTGGCTCCACCTCAGGCACTGACCATGCATGGGTCTGGCTCTGGCTTTAGCTCTGTCTCCGGCTCTCGACGTCTCTGTGTCGGCTTTGAGCATTGATGAATCGGTCAGTTCAGTCTCGAGCATTAGTGTGATCCTCCGATCACTCTTACCCGGAGAGACATAAATTTCGCACGGATAAAACCTCAATCCTTACATCCTGAATGGGGGGAAAGGGCAAGGAAGGGAGATATTTTTGAGCGATTAGAGTGTCCTGTGGCGTGTCTTGCCGATTTTTTCCTAACTATCCCCCGTGTGCTAAAAAGCACCCGCCGCACTTTGCAGCCGTTGAAACATCGCCACGCGGTTCCCCGCGAGAGATGAAAATCTCTCCGAGTGAAGTTCTCCTCTTCCTCTCACCTTGGACGGGCGACGGTGTCAGGAGAGCTTGTGGCGGGTTTGGGAGTGTTGGCGGAGACTACAGTGCCATAGCAACTTAATAACTTGCCACTTTATAAGACACTGACAAATGAAGGAAGGTGTCGGGAGGGCAGCTGGGGGTGACGGGTTGGTTCCCCACGGGGCCTCTAGGCCAAAGTTCTCCGTTCCGGTTCAGGTCCGTCATGGCTTGGGTCTTCTTCTTCTTCTTCTTCTTCTTCTTCTTCTTCGTCTTCATCTTCTTCTTCTTCTTCTTCTTCTTCTTCTTCTTCTTCGTATCAGGTGGCTATACTATACCAACCAGTCATGTGTATAACAAGGCGTTGGCCGACGATATAGAATTCTAAATTCGGACTTTAAGCTCCTACACAACATTGGTTAGCTCGAAAAACAGAAATCTTCACATATTTACATGAAACTTATTAAGTTTGGAGATGGTTATAGTAGAAACCTCGCCCTGAAATATTTCTGCCTAAAATGCTGTATTTTGGGAGAGTAAAAGAAATCGTTTACGTCTCACCGAGATCTAAACTATTTTTCGGAACAGTACGGCGTTGAATGCTGCATTTTCGCGAAAAAAAATAAAGCGATTCATAGATATAACATGATCTTTGCGTCGAGGAGAATGTAATTCAAAGGTTTTGCCCTTACTCGACGTGGTAAACACTGAATGCTCAGTGCTTTGCCCGGTGCCTGATAACAATATTTCAGGCAGCTCGGGCGGGATTCGAACCCGCGACTCCCGAATTCTAGTACGGACGTACGGATTTTCACGTGTGCCATTTCGTGCATATGTTGGATCAGACAACGTATGGATGCTATTCTTCGACCTCGACCAATAATATGTGTAGGGGCTTTAATAAATGCAGTATAGGCTGATTGCGCAATACCGTTCCGAGAGAAATGCAGCCACATTCTCCGCTCGTGACTTGAGCACGCCGTCCCCCCGCCCGTAGCTTGAATGCAGACATGATGAGTGTGAGCCTTTGACGACTGCGTACACGCTCGTACACGTGTACGCACATAGACTGCACTGCGTGATATGGGATGGCAGCGTCACGGTCTGCGTGCCGTGCACAGCTTGGATCCGGCGGCGTGGTGGTGCCGTACGTTGTGCCGCGGTTTGCAATGCATGCGTCTGGCGTGGATCTCTGACCGGTGCCGTACCGTAGAGACCCCCTTAGATATGGCTAAACCAGTGCTGCACACACATCCTGTAGACCGAATAGGTCGTGGCTTCAAGATCGCTGGAGTGTGCACGAATCTTCAAACTCGAGGACAGACGCGAAGATGCTCCGCGGTTTTGCATTACGTGTGCGGTAATTTTCTTAAATTCACAGTGTGGCACGGTGCGAGCTTGGGGTCGAGCTGTTGATAGAGTACCGGCCGAGGACCGGGCCATAGGTTGTCATCGCCGGCGTATTCACTCTCACCCCCCCCCCCGCATTTCCGAAGGCTGGCTCTTGCAAATCAGCTCAGCGGACGACAGATATGCGGAGGCGGTCCTAGCCTATGGGTACCAGTCGGGCCGGCGGGCGCCGGATCCAAAGCAGGGGAGGGGCTCGCTTGTGGTAAGATTGAGAGATCTTGTGGTCGGTTTTATGCAATTGATCTCGCCACATTGAAGGGATGTGGTACGGGGGCTCTGTCGAACAGCGGTTCAATCGTGGAGGAATTCCTCTATAGTTCAACCAATGATTGCTGCATGGTTCAACCAATGATTGCTGCATGGTTGAGCCAATAATTGCTGCATGGTTCAACCAATGATTGCTGCATGGTTCAACCCAATGATTGTTGCATGGTTCAACCCAATGATTGCTGCATGGTTGAACCAATGATTGCTGCATGGTTCAACCAATGATTACTGCATGGTTCAACCAATGATTGCTGCATGGTTGAGCCAATATTGCTGCATGGTTCAACCAATGGTTGCTGCATGGTTGAACCAATGAGTGCTGCATGGTTCAACCAATGATTGCTGCATGGTTGAACCAATGATTTCTGCATGGTTGTACCAATGATTGCTGTATCGTTGAACCAATGATTGCTGCATGGTTCAACCCAATGATTGCTGCATGGTTCAACCAATGATTGCTGCCTGGTTCAACCCAATGATTGCTGCATGGTTGATCCAATGATTTATGCATGGTTGTACCAATGATTGCTGTATGGTTGAACCAATGATTGCTGCATGGTTCAACCCAATGATTGCTGCATGGTTGAACCAATGAGTGCTGCATGGTTCAACCAATGATTGCTGCATGGTTGAACCAATGATTGCTGCATGGTTGATCCAATGATTTCTGCATGGTTGTACCAATGATTGCTGTATCGTTGAGCCAATGATTGCTGCATGGTTCAACCCAATGATTGCTGCATGGTTGAACCAATGATTGCTGCATGGTTCAACCCAATGATTGCTGCATGGTTGAACCAATGATTGCTGCATGGTTCAACCCAATGATTGCTGCATGGTTGAACCAATGATTGCTGCATGGTTCAACCCAATGATTGCTGCATGGTTGAACCAATGATTGCTGCATGGTTCAACCCAATGATTGCTGCATAGTTGAGCCAATATTGCTGCATGGTTCAACCAATGGTTACTCCATGGTTCAAACCAATGATTGCTGCATGGTTGAACCAATGATTGCTGCATGGTTCAACCCAATGATTGCTGCATGGTTGAACCAATGATTGCTGCATGGTTGTGTCGGGAAATGCCAACCCAGGGTTGAGACTGGGCGGTTGGTCCAACTACCGGGGGGGAGTTCAGGAGCTCACCACGAAAGACGCTGTTGAGGCACGGTTGCGCTCTTGATGTTTTATTCCTGTGTGCCAGGCAGACACATAAGAGAACAAACAAAACCAAACCAAAAAACAAAACCCTGTCGTCGAGAGAGAAGAGAGGAGAAAGACAATAAGTGTCTCTCTCCACACACATCTGTACGTTACATGCACTTCGTATAAATCATTATGGTCTCTTAATTCTGCTTAATTAAAAATAATCAGGAATTAAACCCAGCCTACTGAAACTCTTACCCTGATACACGGGGGGAAAGCGGAGTGCTCTGGCTATACGGCAGGGCAGGTCCCTCCAGAACTTGAGCTACGAAACACAGCGAAAAAAACAACTACATGTATGATCCCGCACCATAGAGTATACCGTAGCGCTCTCCGCGAGTGTTACACACATGTACGCTGACCACTATGCAGTACGCATGCAGTGCACACAATAGAATACAAGTACATGTACACTAAACAGTATACACATGTACTGTAACACACATACGTCCGCCATGACCCAATGCCCTGTGTACAAAATAACCCTCACGGAAAGACGTGTCAAAAGTCATGAGCTTGAACATGGAAATGTTGTTTAATTATGGGTCGTTTCCAATCCATGAGCACCAGCAGACCTATCAAACCCTGTCTCTGTTTATTGATTTATCCCCTCATTATGGTTACGTTCTCAAGTATTGTTCAGAAAAGTGAAATATAGGCAAGTTTTCAGGATCAAAAAGTTTCGCTCACCCTCGTTGAAGTGAAGTTGGACAGCAAGAGGCCTTTGCCCCGACTGCGGACAAATCACCAAGCGCGTAATTGCTCCGCCATTCATGAAAACAAGGCGATCCGACCCCAATCGTGAGTGAATCCCTCCCAAATATCCCTATGGCTCCCAAATAACGTCTAGTGAATATGTAATTGCCTCAGCAATTATATTAGTTTCTTAGGAATAAGGCTTTGGATTATTTAGTAGAAATACAGGAACTATATGGTTTGGCGTATATGTATGGACAGTGGTTATGCGGTGCGTGCTGTTGAACCAATGATTGTTGCATGATTCAAGCAATATTGCTACATGATTCAACGAATGCATGGTTCAACCAATGATTGTTCCACGGTTCAACCAGTGATTGTTCCACGGGTCAGCCATTTTTATGCTATCCTACACCTGAATTTAAACAGCAAAATTGTACATGCCACAAACAGTTGTTTTTCTGAAATAAATCCAAAATCCAGATTTGTGCTTTCATCTAATCTATTTTCATTCCTCTGCCTCTGTTGGCAAAACTTAACCTCTATTTCCATAATGGTTTACCACTTGGTTACACAAGTCTACGACCGTGAAACGAGCGGGAGAAGACTTTCGATCAGTCTCAAACGCTTACACAGATGGCAGGGGGTAACGCCGGTCGAGCGGCACCGGGCCGTGACCCAGGAAGGTCGATTCTCGTCCTCCTCTCCTCCTGGTGAGGAGGGGGGAGGGGGAGGGAGGGGGGGTGGGAGGCTGACCGAGCGGGGCTTCCAGGGCCCCTCGTCGTCCTCTCGTCTCTCACCTGCTCAAATCCCCGCAGCTTTGCTTTCTTGCCCACTTTCACCATGTCCTCCAGAATGGCCGCTTTGATGACCTGAGAAAGGTAACGTTGAAACATCGCAAATCAAAAAAATTCACTGTCACATTCCAGTAAAAGTTTTCTTTGCCATTGTTTTCTTTAAAATTTAGCTCAACCAAAAAATTGCTGCATGGTTCAACCAATGATTGCTGCATGGTTCAACCAATGATTGTTGCATGGTTCAACCAATGATTGCTGCATGGTTCAACCAATGATTGCATGGCTCGAGCACTCCCTGTCGCAGGCTGCGAAAGGGCGCAGGCGACGGTCCGCTTCCTGCGTCGCTTTGCCACGTCGGGCCATGCACGGTCCATCTATCTGGTGAGGAAGGGGCGGCGATGCCACGTGGTAGGTAGTTGACATTCCCTTGGATGGTCTGGTCCGAGGCATCCAGTGAATTACCTGCATGCAGAAGGCGTCTTGGGCAACATTTTGCCATAATCTGTTACAAGACCCTGTATACTACGCGTAAAACACACATGGATTTAGGCCTTCTAAAAAGACCGATTGCGCGACCCAATGTGGGTATTTTTACTGTGGGTATTTTTTCATCTCAATTGGTTGCAACGAGCAAAGAAGACTACCGCATTGTCCACATCCTTCTCTGCGTTATTCAATTACTGCTCTGTGCCAAATGAGATGAAAAAATACCCACTACAAGTCACGCGATGGCATGTTAACAGTGATCGAACGAGGCTTCGTTAATGTTTTTCAAAAGCAAGTATTTCATTTGTTGGCACATGGTGCATTTTCTCGTATAGTCGTCTCCTACGATATTGGCTTTTGAGGGCGTACGGTGACATACACGCAGTGTAGTATAATACATTACCCCCTTTTTTCAAGTTAGGATTATAGTGATAACAGATTTGAAAGTGCAGATGAGACAAGTCAGTGCGTGATGTCGGCAGGCCCTCGTCCCGTGACGACCTCCATTACGCATGCGCCGACCTTTGACCTTGCACGTCATGCCGTCACAACGACGCCCCGATGGCGCCGCGCTGCGCGCCGTGACGTCATGACTCCAACTAGATCAATGGGTGTGGCAGTTTGTGTAACATTCTGCACCACGGAATGAACTACGACCAACAAGAAAAGCAAAATGTTCAATGGTATTACGTTTTAATGAGAAAAATAAAAACCAAATTTATCGAGACGTACATTCTCCTTGGTAGGATATACAAATATGTTTACAAACACGTGGGGAAAATGTGTGACCAGCTCTGCAAATAGGCATGATGGGTCGCTGTGCTTTTACGCAAACAGGACTACTTCATATGTGACCAGCTCCACATAAATGGACATTAAGGGAGATTCTGGTTTTAATGAGTCATGTACAAGGATGATTTAGATACATTATAGGCCTCTATTTGGTGTAGGTTTGAAGCTGATAATGTAATCAAATTTTAGCTATGTACACACGTATTTGATGATGAAAAATGTTTCTTTGTATAATACATGTACCCATTTTTCTGGAGCTGTGACCGATTTCGTCAAACTCATCGTTACTTCATACGATCAATCGCCGGGCGATGGGAGGATGCACAGAAACCATAATATGGCCTATGAAAAGTTAGGACGGGTTATCCATAGTAAGTTGAGTTACGATGCGTTGTAAGGCTATGTGAAATCCACCGCAGGTCACTTTATAAGGAAGCATTAATGATAGCACGTAGTCAGGCCTGTTGGATGTTTGGGGACCAAAATGTCACACACAAATCAGAGTGCAGTCTGAGGTGTGAGACGAGGTGCAAACACACTCAGCTTGAGAAACACATTGTTGTAATGGTGGGTACATCTTGCCACCTCAGCGGGGAGACTTCGGGGACTTGAAAGATGTGACGGGAGGGGGGGGCACATTCAAGTTCCTGTGTGCAGGTCGCGGCACTGTTATGACCGGGAGTTTTGGAGCCGCGCCCTAAAGAGTGCTTTAATATAATACTGTAAAACCTAAGTCTATAAACCCGCAATTCCATTACGTAACGAATTGAACAGAAATAATACACCATGAAAAAGATATTTCCATTTACAAAACAATGGCGTACAGAAATATGAAACAATTTTCACAAAATCTGTCAACACGTCAGTCATTATAAAAAAAAAATATATCGAACCTTGGGATTTTAAAATATTCATTATAAAACACAACACCTTGATAGTAGCCAAGAGTATACAAAATAACCTCAGAATTTGTTCATTAGCTCAAACGTTAACTAATATAAACAAGAACTACGTGTGTGTCGCTCGCAAGGGAAAATATTATATTACCCGCCTTTAATATTTTGTTGCCACTAGTCATGTTTAGTGTTGATTTTCATAGAGAGGGTTAAAATACTGAAAGAAGTCAGGTAAGTAGTAAGAGATTGCACAACCACCATCATGATGAAGTCGAATGGAAATTCCTTTAGGATTTTTTTTTTTACTCTGTTAGTGAAATCCTTACCGTATCATCCGCATTAGCTGAGCTGCTGAAAGGTAGATGGCAGTGTTTAAGGTTTGTTTGTTTTTGTGGTCGCGACCCAACAGTCCGAGACCGAGACCGAGACCGAGACCGAGACCGAGACCGAGACCGAGACCGGGACCGAGACCGAGACCGAGACCGAGACCGAGACCGAGACCGAGACCGAGACCGAGACCGAGACCGAGACCGAGACCGAGACCGAGACCGAGACCGAGTCCGAGACCGAGACCGAGACCGAGACCGAGACCGAGACCGAGACCGAGACCGAGACCGAGACCGAGACCGAGACCGAGACCGAGACCGAGACCGAGACCGAGACCGAGACCGAGACCGAGACCGAGACCGAGACCGAGACCGAGACCGAGACAGAAACCGAGACCGAGACCGAGACCGAGACCGAGACCGAGACCGAGACAGAAACCGAGACAGAAACAGGACCCGACCGGGGTAGGCTCTAATCGAACGCACATGCACCCGTAGCTGATGGTGGTGGAATGGGGGAGGGAGTTGGGGGAGGGAGTGGGGGAGAGGGGGAGGCGGATGGGTCAGCTTAGCTGCTGGCTCCAGAGGGCGCACTCTCGGCCCGGCTCAGCTTCATCCCCTGGTACATGGCCCGGATCTGGGACTGGTAGTGCTTGGTGAGCACGGGGCGTTTGGACTTCATGCTCGGCGTCAGGAGACCATTCTCCACGCTGAAAGGCTCCGTCTCCAGGTGTATGTCTTTGACCTGTGTATATTAGAGGCAGGGGATCGGAGAAGGGAAAATCAAAACCAGCCCATACAATAGCAGAGTGCGCTGAAGTGAATGACCGTGTTGAACCGGACCATGTTGAAGAAAACCGGCGGTCGGATAGGCCATGTCCGAAACGGGCTTCCAGATCTAGGGCTAGGGCTATTGTCTTCGCATCTCCGTGTAATTCCAAAAGGGGGAAGACCTAGACCTATCGCTCTATAGACACCCGTTTCGGACACGGCCATTATTGTCCTTGACAAAGAGAAGTCATGTCAGCTGGTTGATATCGCCGTGCCAGACCACGGTAGGAATGAGACGAAAGCGAGGGAGCGGGTCCTTAGATCTGGATTTGGCGAGGGAACTGCGAAAGTCGTGGAGTGTCGGGGTTAAGTTTGTCTCTTTGCATTGTCCATTTGGTGCCTTTCCGAAGGCATTGGGAAAGCAGTGTCCGGTGATCGGTTAAAGCCCCTACACAACATTGGTAAGATCGAAAAACAGAAATGTTCACAGATTTACATGAAACGTATACAGTTTGAAGATGGTTATGGTAGAAACCTCTCACTGAAATATTTCTGCCTAAAATGTTGTATATTGGGAGAAATGAGTAAAAGAAATACTTTACGTCTCAACGAGATCTAAACTATTTTTCGGAACAGTACGGCGTTGAATGCTGCATTTTCGCGAAACAAATGAAGCGGTTTTCACGATTTCCTCGAGACTCGGTTGGCGGATCGAGCTGAAATTTTCATGCATATGTTGGATCAGACAACGTATGGATGCTATTCTTTGACCTCGACCAATGTTGTGTAGGGACTTAAAGGTCCAATTACTTCAGAAAGCGGCCCTACTAGAAACAACAGCTAGTCTAAAGGGAAAAAAGTCTAGGGGACGTAGATTGATCCGCGGGAAATCCAGCACGAATGAAATTGAGATCATTGACTGTAAAATTGTACCAGTTTAGCATAATTCAAACGATTTGGAAAATTGCTTTTTCTTCAGAATTGTTCCCTGTCAGTTTTTCCTTTATTTGTTTGACAATTACAAATAGCCGCAGCTCAATCCGAAGCCGGGCTTTAGACAAAAAGACTCAAGAGTAAATGGACGAGGCTTTCCCGGTGAATCTGACTCGGGACTCGGGAGGGACCGAGGTTACAGGGGAGTAAAAGTCCAGTGCTGCCGATTCCAGACGCGAGCAACTCCGCCGTCCCCCCCCCCCTCGTCCCCACATTCACCCAAGTCCACGACCGTGAAACGAGCGGGAGAAGACATTCGATCAGTCTCAAACGCTTAAACAGATGGCAGGGGGTAACGCCGGTCGACCGGCACCGGGCCGTGACCCGGGAAGGTCGATTCTCGTCCTCCTCTCCTCCTGGTGGGGAGGGGGGAGGGGGAGGGGGTGGGAGGCTGACCGAGCAGGGCTTCCAGGGCCCCTCGTCGTCCTCTCGTCTCTCACCTGCTCAAATCCCCGCAGCTTTGCTTTCTTGCCCACTTTCACCATGTCCTCCAGAATGGCCGCTTTGATGACCTGAGAAAGGTAACGTATCGTAAATCAAAAAATCACTGTCCAATTCCAGTCAAGGTTTTCTTTGCCATTTTCCTTTTCTTAAAAATGCGGTGAATAAAAAAAAGTGCGTT
The DNA here is from genome assembly GCA_949987565.1 of Luidia sarsii. Lineage (NCBI taxonomy): Eukaryota > Metazoa > Echinodermata > Asteroidea > Paxillosida > Luidiidae > Luidia > Luidia sarsii. The sequence continues at coordinate 1,579,275 of OX465118.1, forward strand.
GGTATACATCCGACGGATCGGAGTAGCCGTTTCCACGAAAGTGGCGTGATGTGGTGTTACTTGTTGACACCCCTTTTCCATCCGGCAGAAGGCGCTGTTATAGCGAGTGCGAGGAGTCGACGGGCTATGGGGAATGACCGGCACAGCGTGCTACACGAGAAGGCCGAATGGTTCATCAGCTGCGGTAAATGGCGCATGAGAAGTTCAGGATCCGCGAGGAGTTTTGCTTCATACATTATACGCTTTATCCGGTGGCTCCAAGGTCATTATTGTTTGTTCCTCTTCGTACGCGAACGGAGACGTGTCGACGCCAGAAAGACCTCCGGTCTCGTTCACCCTTGTCGGCCTAAAAGAGCAGCTGATCTCAGGGCAGTGCCCGCCAATCTAGTGCCTTGTGGAGACCTAGTCCAATAGGTTGAATAGGTCTCCTCAGGGAAATTGTAAAAGTGTATATAGATCTCCACAAGGTTTTAACGAAAGTTATCTAGAAATAACTCAGAAACGGGAAATTTGTGATCGGGAAGAAGTGTTATGTATAAAAGGACACAGTCCAAATTTCTACCCAGGAAAGTGAATGTGGTTGAAATGGGAGCATTTTTAAAACATCGTTTCTAACACGGTTGTATATTGCACAAGAACAACGCAATGTCTCCACAAGGATACAAACAATGAGCATGTGTGTGCTCATTGTCCAAAGAGATGATTTTCTCGATGTTAGCCCCCCCCCCACACCTCCACCCACACCCACAACCACACCCGAATACTTATGGGGTAATTCCTTTGTTCTCGTGTACTAAAAACACTCCCAGAAAAGCAGAATTCAAATCGCTCCCTTTCGAACCAGAATCACTTCCTTAGGCTGAAATTTCTAGCGAACGTCCCTTATGTAATATTATAGTTCTATTTGCGACTGATAAACATACCTCGGAAATTCCTCCTTTTTGAGTTAATTGCAAATTACCAGTTTCGTGAAAACCTTGTGGGGGTACCAAAAAAGTACCCCACAAGGAGCGGTCCCATTGTTCTGAGTACCCACCCATTGTTCTGGTACCCCACAACCCACGCAAGCCCACGCATCCCCACATATACTGAATTACCTTCTTGTCACAAAGTTGTTTCCACTCTCCGGCTACCCCCTTGGATTTTCCGAGCTTCGGCAAAGTCTCCTCGTCCGGCACCACGACGGCAATCAGGCAGGACTACAAACAGTTCAACAAGCAATCACGTTAGACACTGACATAATGTGACAACCGAGTGTCGATTGTGGAGGAAATGGATTGTGAGGCACGGCTAAGCTTTTTCAGTGGTCGGGAATCTGTAATGGCGGGAGCGAAGGTGAAACAGTCATACAGTGCGAGTCTTCAGTATAAGGACCTTTCAAAGCTGCAAAGAATACAAAACTCAGCTGCAAGACTTGTGACGAAGAAGGGAAAATAGCTCCGGACTTATGGAACTCACTGCCACAGCATTTGAGGAATGAAACAAATGTTGATACATTTAAGGTTAAACTGTTAAATCTGTTTAATCTGTAGATTATAATCTGTTTTGTTTATTTTGTAAACTGTTAAGCGCATTGAGGTTTCTTTCAGTAATGAAATGCGCTCTGTAAGAATCACCTATTATTATTATTACTATTATTATTATAACCGAATATAATTATAAACAAAATAAATCAGGTAAAGTACACATTTTAATATAGCCTATGTTTATAGTATTGGAATTCAGTAGACATCGGTTAATAAGCGCAGAGTGGATCTATTAAATGCTGAATTCCAAGGAGATTCTATATACCTTTATAGAAATACAACCGAGTACATAAATGTTGATAGTAGTTCTTTTACTCTTACAGAACTGCTCGTCACAACTATCATTCGCGGTCATGAACGTCACAAATAAGTGTTTATTAGGGTGGTTAATAATGAGACAGTTTGGGCCATAACCTTCCCTGAAAGTCATGGCTACAGCTAAACGATCTGGTGCTGTTTTGATTCCTAGCGAGCTCGAGAGAGTTGGGGATGTTGCAGATGCAATTCCCTCCCCGTTTGGTGAAATCCAGACACGTGGTCATGCCATAAACTACTGTAGTGTGACAGGTCCTCACTTTCCCCACACTAGACTTGATCTAGACTTAGAAACAGCCGTATTAATTAAGCGCCTTATAAATGTTATGTATTATCATTATCATCATCATCACCTTAAACTGGTGACTTACCTCACCAACTGTAAGGTTTGAAGAAAAAAAATGGCGACGTTGGTGTTTGCGTACACAATAACAATACAAATTGCAGAAGTGGGGAATTCTTCTAAAGAGTCGCTATGGAGGTTCCCCTGTATGGGCTTGGATACTTCTACATAATGTATACAGTGTACAGGTATAGAGTGGGCGAGTTCGAGTGTGAGGTCCCGGTAAAAAAACAAAACTGCCCGAGTGGTGTGGAGTCAAGAATGAAGACGCATTAGTCGAAGGGGTAAGGGAGTCTGCAGCATTGGACCGAAGTGTCAATACATAAGGAAGGTCGGGATCTTAATTGATAACACCGCCGGTGCCAAAGCTTTCAAGAAGCGCGTGGCACTCCATACACACACAACAAGGCCGTGCAAACTGTCTCGGCCGAGAGGGAATACTCGCATTCTACCTAGCGGGAGCCAAACATGTTATGTCACGCGCGACCTACCTCCAGACTGTCCCCGTGGACGAAGCACTGGGCCACGTACTCGCTCTTCACGTAAACGTTCTCGATTTTCTCGGGGGCGATGTACTCTCCCTGGGAGAGCTTAAAGATGTTCTTCTTTCGGTCGATGATCTTCAACTGCCCGGTCTGTGTTGGGGGAAAACCCGCCAGGTAAACGACACCTTTACGACCTATATGAACGACTCGTCCATTGGTACACTGTAAATAGGCTGACACGCACGACATACACTCACATGATGTTGTTTTCGATGAGGCTGTTTGGTCAAATACTATATGCTTTACAGAATGCATTTTTCATCTGCAGCCTCAAGCTGATGGCAAGATGACATCAAGATTGCGGCCCGATGACGTCAAAATGGCATCATGATGACGTCATAAAGGCGGCATAAAAAAACGTTCCATGATGACGTTCCAAATATTGGTGCAATGGCGTCAAAATTACGTCAAAATCACGTCAAAAGTACGTCAAAATTAAGTCAAAATGACGCCAAAATGACGTTAAAATGGCGTCAAAATGACGTCAAAATGACGTCAAAATGACGCCACAATGACGTCAAAATGACGTCAAAATGACGCCACAATGACGTCAAAATGACGGTATGACGATGTCAAAATGGCGGCCCAATGAGGTCAAAGCGCCGGCATGGTGGCGCCAGAATTGTGGCCAGTTGATTGTCAGTCTACGCGGGCAAAGGGCGGGTTTCCCGAAGCCTCACGATCCATCGTATTCCCGCTCATAACGGATAACTCATCGTAAGCTCAGAGGAGTCATAAGAGGCTTCCGTGCATTGCCGGTTTATCTCACAGCCGGGGGCGGATTCTGCCCCCTCAGAACTCGGTCGTTGAATAATGGATTCAAATTATATTTGAAATTGTAATAGAGAATTACAGAATGAACATTTTTATGTAAAATTTCATTTAAATAAATTAAGATTTTGTCTGATTATAGCTCGTTAATTATTCATTTTCTTCCTTTTTTCATGTTTTTATTGTTGATTATTAAAATCCCCATTTTTTGTATTGAAATTCCCCAATTTGCAGGATTTGTACAATGCTAATGAAACACGAAGAACCAACAATTGCATACAGCAATGTTAATGACCTAATTATGCAAAAGAATTCCTGAAAAATATACACTATCATATGCACTTTGGATGCTATGCTTTTATGCGGCGTAAGTCAGTGAAAACAATTCCGCCAAACCACACTTTGGCCCTGAAAATTGTTCATTGTCAGAGAACGGTAACTCCCATTTTAATAAAATTGGTGTCAAAATGTGCCTAGTAAGCTGGTCGAAGAGGCCATCAAGCCGAGAAAAAAAATTAGACGCTAGAAAAAAAAATACGGGGGGGGGGAGGAAAATCCAATTGCAGGTTCACTGCTGTTTACTCACCGGCAGCCATTGGCCGATGTCTCCCGTGTGCAACCACCCATCTTCGTCGAGAACCTCGGCCGTCTTCTCTGGCTCCTTGTAGTAGCCCTTGAACACCCCCGCGCCCTTCAAGCAAATCTGCTCCAGACGATAGGAAGTGATTCGAAACCTCGTGATTCCACGTGTGAGTCTACGGGACCGTCCCCGGGCAAGGGCCTAGATTTCCCAAACCAGACATCGGATCGAAGTCCTGGTTTTGTCTCAGTTTTTTTCTCTCTCATTCGTTTTGTGCAAATACTGCGAATACCATAGGGAGGCCTTAGGCTTTGGTTTTCCCCAATCCATGCTTGCAGTGTTTAAGTAACTGAGGCGAAGCTTGAGCCGGAGTCTACGACCATCTCATTGACTCTTCTGTAAGTCCTGGCCATATGAGTCCAAGTAGGCATTGGTTAGATCGATGCCCATCGAATTAGTAGCAGTGTTAGTGTTAGTCAATAGCCTGTTCTCGATCTGTGATATTAAGTGAAAGTATACCGTGTTCAAGAATTCTAACAATTCAACCTAAACCCGAATCTCAGACTTCGATTCGAGGGGAATATATATTTATGAGTAGGCCTATGTGACATGGCGGTAAGAACAGTGAAGTCGTGTCCCCCACCTCTCCCTGATCCTTCTCCGCGTGATAGTTCATATCCGGTACGCTCTCCAGCTTGTAGTGGAAGTTCACCAGGGGGCTGCCTACGTGGCCGGGGCTGACGTCACTGAAGAAGGTGGCCGTTGCTACGGAACCGTTCTCGGTCTGTCCGTAGCCTTCAGACAGCTGAGGGAAACGGGGACAAAATATCTCCTGGCTTTAGCTATACTACCGCAGTCACACTGGTCAATGGACTTGTACATACTTTTCGGCCATATGTTGAGAATTAACACACAATCCAATGTGTTCTATTGATTGCATGCTTCGCACGAAATGAGTCCTCTTCGTGCCGCTTACGGTGTACATGTGATATGCACACAAGCGTTTCTTTGCACGTGTTGCAATGAGGCCCATTTTTTCTTATAAGCTGTGCTTCTTAATAGGTCCCTCCATTATCATTTATTTATCTATTGCTTTAAAGTATCATTACATTGCCTGTTAGGTGTGCCCATTCATTGCTAGTTGATGCATATTCTGTGATTTGTTTATACATCGTAGACTGATGCTGTGATCAGTAAACCTAAAAGGTAATCCACGTTGTTACTATGAAAGGCAATGAGGAATTCGGTAACTAGACATTTACAGGCATGCTATATTTTACAAGATCGTCTCGGAGCTCACCAGAGACCCGAAGGCGCAACGGAAGAAGGTCTTCACTTCCTGGGCCACGGGTGCAGACCCCGTGGTCATCATCCGGACACGCCCACCCAGCAAAGCCTGAAAAGGTAAGGGGAACGGAGAAAAAAGAGAAGGGGGGAAATGAATTGAAAATTGGCCTTTGGGAGATTCTTCATACAGCCATCGGACTATTCTCTCCATTTTTTTCACGCGAGTCTAATAGTATCGGATCCGACTCATAGGCCGTTGTCGAAATGAGGGCTTAGGCTCGGGCTCAGGCTTCGTCTCCGTCTGACCAAACCTGAAAAACCAGGTTGTAGTTTGTTTGCGAATTTGAAGGTTTTTTGCCTTGATATAGGAACAGAGTAATCATAAAGAAACTGCGGCCAAACGTTTCTTATTAGATGCCTGTGATATTATAACGAGCAAGATAGACATGACCGAGGCCTGAGCCGACCCTAAGCCTTCATTTCGTAAACGACCTTAGTTCCCAGAAATCGTTGAGTCTTGAGACGCCTTGAAATCCATTACTGCGTTGGGAATACACTTTCGGACAATTTTCTTGACTCACACCGAACAGAATTATAGGCGTGCACGCATCAATGAAATCCATCCTAATACAACATTCAAGTAATATACAAAAATGTTGCAAACTGCTTACTGACTAAAATTACCAAAATGCAAATCTTAAAATTTAGTGGGCCTGACGATGTTTCGATCCTAGCAGGACCTTTCTCAAAGGCAGAGTGACAAGGACAAAACGGATACATGTACAAGAAGGAAGGGGGGGGAGAGTGAATAGGACACGGATGAGAAACAAAGGACAGAGTAAAGCTGGTAGGGAGAGATCAAAGGGAAGGGCCAGGTGTAGGGTAGGGATTATTGTAAGAAGAGGGGGAAAGATCAAAGAGACAAGTGTGAAGGAGTGAAAACAAAAGAAGGATTATCAGAATGCATGCATGGTGTTAGTCATTACCCTCCTGGATGTTGAGACCATGTGGTTGAATAGTCCGAAGATGCTTCATCCACATTTTCTCACGGCTAAGACGGACAGCATTACTACGGTGACCAAGTGATTCTATGCCCAGTACACTCATATCTGATATCGAATGATCAGGGAGATTGAAGTGATACCCAACAGGGGTGTCCATTTTACCGGTTTTGATTGTAGACCTATGGCCATAGATACGTTTTTTGAGGGTGTTTTTGGTCTCGCCAACATACTGATGATTACAAACTCTACAAGATATGTGAAGGTCGCTACAGCAGATGGTTACAGTCTACCTCAGCATGCAGGAGTGTCGCAAAGAGCGGTCATTTTGCTGCAAGACAGCCATTGTTCGGCCGAGTCCAACGTCTCATGACTCACGAGTCTCATGAATAGACGAAACCAATTATTATCCAAGAGACGAATATCGAATGAGGTATTGACCACGTAGTACACGTACCCTGACGTCCTTGAAAGGTTTGTCCCAAAATCCATCGTTAACGAATTTCCCTCTAAATGAGAAAAAAAAGTAAAACGACATATAAATGTAAATCAAGCCTTGAGCCATACAAAACAATGTCACATGCTTAATGGGGAGAATAACGCAATATCATTTTATTCAGAATCATATCAGAATTAAGATCCTAGCAGTATATATTTCTTCGATCTACTAAAATAGAAACACCAGTCACTCTATTACATATTTTTTTAAATTGAAACGTATCTGATATTAAAAACAGAATAACATTTTTTTGTAGCGTGCAACGTTTTTTAATGACCTACATACGGAACTGATTCCTATCTATAGTTGCATGTATAACTTTGGTGTGACCTTTTAAGGCCATGTTGCCGGTAGCTTGGCTGATTTAAATCGGCGGTTGACGGTAATGGATTCGAACCTTCAACTCAATCCATGCACCTTTATTTTGTCTGGTAGATGAGTTTTACGAAGCAAAATCGAATTGGTGTATCAGCCGTGGAGACTCCATACATGGCCCGGCGTGAATGGAGGTTGCAATTATTAAAAAAAAAAATGAATCGTACTTCTCTATTTCCTTGGCTTTCCGACCGAGCGCCGTGTTGAAGATGAACTTGGCCAATCGACCCTTCTGCGCTACCTTTTGGTTCACCTTGGAGATAATGTTTCGGTCGGGGGAGAGAAGAAAAGAAAGTATCCTGTAAGTTTTCTGCCCCACACACTATGAACATCTAAACCGTGAAAAGGGAGTGAAAATGTCATTTCGCCGTGAAACTAAACAGTCAATGTGATTTCACGGTGCATTTTACAGTGAAAATAATCGCCTCTCTGACCTGATAAGGACATCTTCAGGTCACTAAAGAGACCGTGAAAAAACGTGAATATCGAGGGTGGCAAGCTCCAGCCTTCGGGGATTGCTTATTCAATTACCAGTAGGGACCACCAGCCCCCATAGAGGTATACTGTAAGGTGTCCTTGTAACTGTCAATCCCAGATACTTCTAAATTGCCTCTAGCCATTTGCCACCAGGAAAGTGGCCTTGGAGACCACTGCTGAAAACACCATGAAAATGACTTGGCTAACTGTCTGCCATGAAATAGGGGTAAAAACACGGTGAATTTTCTTTTCATGGCTCAATTACATTTCCCCCCCATTTTCACGGTTTAGATGTTCATAGTGACAGCTAAACAAGTAAAGACTATAGGGCAGTGTTGCTATCATGGCTCGTTGCAATATCCTTGGATTTTTTTTTTAAAGAATGAAACAGATGTGGTCTCTCTTTTCAAGCGCGGATTTGCACAAATACAACCAAAAGTCCCCCATTTTCACGGTTTAGATGTTCATAGTGACAGCTAAACAAGTAAAGACTATAGGGCAGTGTTGCTATCATGGCTCGCTGCAATATCCTTGTTTTGGTTTTTTTAAGAATGAAACAGATGTGGTCTCTCTTTTCAAGCGCGGATTTGCACAAATACAGCGAAAAGCCCATGGCTGCGGTGTAAAACAAAATATACGCACCCGGGACCCCGAGCCCAACGAGCCGCCATTGAGCGCCATAAGGGGGCCAAAGGTCAGATTGGAAAAAAAAATTAACCCGTCAATCTACGGGCGAGGGCGTACCTTGTCGTAGATTCTGTTCATCAATCTGGGGACGAGAGGGAAGAGGGTCGGCCTTAATTTAGCGATGTCCTCCAACAGCTTGAGTTTGTCTCCCTGGAAAAAGCCGATCCGTGCACCACCGATAGTCACCAAGGCCTATCGGAAAAGCATTCACAAAAATTTGGCTCTGACTGGAGTTCCATCACAGCAAGGGAAGTTGACATGGTCGCCACTCAAAGAACAAGGGTCGGTAACACCATGGAGCGAGGTACTTTGCTCTATGGTAACACACGGTCGCCTGTGCACCAAAGATTAGTGTGGGAAAACACACCCTCGTTTGATATAATCCGGTTGAGAATTCCAATTCCCGCTTTGAATAATCCGAACCTTCCGATATTCGAGCACCAGTCTGAACAACGAACCCGTAAGCGTCAATTGAAGTAATGGCTGGCAATCCTATTTTCACCTAGGAAATTATTTCAGACTAAGTAGGTATTCGTTCTTAAGCAGCTGTTTGGATTTGGGTCCTAGTCTCTCTAACCCCCCTCTCTCTCTCTTTCTCTCGCTCTTTCTCTTTCTCCCCCTTTCTTTCACCCCCTCTCTCTGTCTCTCTCCACCTCTCTCTCGCTCTCTCTTTCACCCTTCTCTCCACCACTATCTGTCTCTCTCAACCCCTCTCGATCTCTCTCTCCCGCTTTCTCCCTCTCTCGAACTTTGGCTGGCAAGCTGATTTTTGGATAAAGTAAAGCTTTTAATTCTTAAGAACATTTGTATAATGCTTGTACGGGGCTCTATGAAATGGACTCCCGACCGTCACACTGCCTGTGAAATCAGGAAACCGCCTTACCTGCGCCAGTCTTTCGTAGATGTGGGCCAGAGGAAGATACGACATGTACACGTCGTCCGTGTTCATCTCGAACATGTCCCCGTTCTGCAAAGGCAAAGCGGAGGCAATAAATGAGACATTGCTGAACTACAGATACTCCAGAGGGCCAGGGGGAGACCGCCTGGTTCACAACTGCGCCTTCCAACGCTTTCAGAGCCAAGGAACATCTGCATGAAATAGCACACCTGTGAAAATTTCAGCTCAATCCACCAACCGAGTCTCGAGAAAATAATGAGAACCGCTTCATTTGTTTCGCGAAAATGCATTCAACGTATTGTTCGGAAACATCATTTAGATCTAGGGGTGAGATGTAAACTATTTCTTTACTCTTGTCTCACAAAAATACAACATTTTAGACAGAAATGTTTCAGTGCGAAGTTTCTACAATAACCATCTTCAAACTGCCTAAATTTCATGTAAATCTGTGAAAATTTTTGGTTTTGTTCGGTCTTACCAACGATGTGTAGGGGCTTTAATCCGCAAGCATCCGAAGAATACTGCGTCAAGTAGTCGTATGACTTGCATTTCATTTTTGAGACGCTCTTCATTTTTGAAGAAAAAAAAGTGCTGCCACTAACTCACCCCGGAGTGAATTAAGAAGGAGGAGCAGGAAGACACGATGTTATCGTGGGTCAGCATCACGCCTTTGGGTGTGCCCGTTGTGCCACTCGTGAAGCAGATGGTACAAAGGTCATCTTTACCCGGAGCCTGGCGATAAACAGAGACCAAAGAAAACCTTGGTTTTTTTTTTTTTTTTTTTTTTTTTGGGGGGGGGATCTAATGGGCGCTATAATTATGAACGTCCGTATTCTGGGCAGGCTCGAATTGTGCATGTTGAAGGCAAGGGGTGGTCGGGAGGAAGAGGGGAACGAGAGGAAAAGAGTGAATATCGGAGGAGAAAGAGAAGGAAGAGAAGACAAAAGAGAACGAAGTAAAAGCGGAGGAAGAGGAGGGAAAATGAGGTAGGGGAGGGAACGGAGAAAGAGGGGTAATGAGAGTAGAAAGAAGATGAAGAGGAAGAGGAAGAAGCAGAGGAAGAATAGGAAATGGAGGAAGAGGGAGGAGGAGAAAGAGGAAGAGGAGGAAGATGATGAAGGGAGGGGAAAGAAGGAGGAGGATGGAGAAAAGGAGAAGGGAGTTGAAAGAAAGGAGGGAGAGGAGGTAGGGGAGTGAGAGAGAGGAGGACAAGGAGGACGAGGAGAACGAAAAGGGACAAGGAGGACGAGGGCGAAGAGACGAAGAGGACAAAGAAGACGAAGAAGACAAAGAAGACGAAGAAGACAAAGAAGACGAAGACCAAGAAAACCAAGAAGACCAAGACGAAGGGGACGAGGATGACTAGGACGAGGAGCACTAACAGGAGGAAGAGAAAGAGCGGGTAATATAATTATAATGATGAGCGTCCTTTTTAAAAGCAATATGAATAATATAATATGAAATAAGACACATGAAAAAAGACAGTATGAGCAATATGAAATAAGACATTAGTTTTCTTACCACTTTATCATGGGGATTATTGGCTCCAATTTCCTGTAGACGAAAATGTAAAACATGGAATATCAATTGTGCTTAATTAAAGTATCGCTCTTTTAGGCAGATGAATGCATGAATGTGAATAGGAATGGGGATGGGGATGGGGATGGGGATGGGGATGGGGATGGGGATGGGGATGGGGATGGGGATGGGGATGGGGATGGGGATGGGGATGGGGATGGGGATGGGGATGGGGATGGGGATGGGGATGGGGATGGGGATGGGGATGGGGATGGGGATGGGGATGGGGATGGGGATGGGGATGGGGATGGGGATGGGGATGGGGATGGGGATGGGGATGGGGATGGGGATGGGGATGGGGATGGGGATGGGGATGGGGATGGGGATGGGGATGGGGATGGGGATGGGGATGGGGATGGGGATGGGGATGGGGATGGGGATGGGGATGGGGATGGGGATGGGGATGGGGATGGGGATGGGGATGGGGATGGGGATGGGGATGGGGATGGGGATGGGGATGGGGATGGGGATGGGGATGGGGATGGGGATGGGGATGGGGATGGGGATGGGGATGGGGATGGGGATGGGGATGGGGATGGGGATGGGGATGGGGATGGGAATGGGAATGGGAATGGGAATGGGGATGGGGATGGGGATGGGGATGGGGATGGGGATGGGGATGGGGATGGGGATGGGGATTAGGGATTAGGGATGGGGATGGGGATGGGGATGGGGATGGGGATGGGGATGGGGATGGGGATTAGGGATTAGGGATGGGGATGGGGATGGGGATGGGGATGGGGATGGGGATGGGGATGGGGATGGGGATGGGGATGGGGATGGGGATGGGGATGGGGATGGGGATGGGGATGGGGATGGGGATGGGGATGGGGATGGGGATGGGGATGGGGATGGGGATGGGGATGGGGATGGGGATTAGGGATGGGGATGGGGATGGGGTGTGGATGGGGATGGGGATGGGGATGGGGATGGGGACGGGGACGGGGACGGGGACGGGGACGGGGACGGGGACGGGGACGGGGATTAGGGATGGGGATGGGGATGGGGATGTGGATGGGGATGGGGATTAGGGGTGGGGGTGGGGGTGGGGGTGTGGTGGGGGTGGGGGTGGGGGTGGGGGTGGGGGTGGGGGTGGGGTGGGGATGGGGATGGGGATGGGGATGGGGATTAGGGATGGGGATGGGGATGGGGATGGGGATGGGGATGGGGATGGGGATGGGGATGGGGATGGGGATGGGGATGGGGATGGGGATGGGGATGGGGATGGGGATGGGGATGGGGATGGGGATGGGGATGGGGATGGGGATGGGGATGGGGATGGGGATGGGGATGGGGATGGGGATGGGGATGGGGATGGGGATGGGGATGGGGATGGGGATGGGGATGGGGATGGGGATGGGGATGGGGATGGGGATGGGGATGGGGATGGGGATGGGGATGGGGATTAGGGATGGGGATGGGGATGGGGATTAGGGATGGGGATGGGGATTAGGGATGGGGATGGGGATGGGGATGAGTATGGGGGTGGGGATGGGGGTGGGGATGGGGATAGGGATGGGGATGGGGATGGGGATGGGGATGGGGATCGGGGTGTGGATGGGGATGGAGATGATAACGAATGTTGTGGTCTCAAAGCGGGCTGCCGTACGTTCTCACCTCGATCTCGGCGAAGCGGCACAGCTCAACCGAGACGGCCTTGGCTTTCTCGGCTGCGTCTTCGGAGGGGTCGTCCATGACAACCACCAGGCGCAGGGAGGGCATCTTGTCAGCGCAGTTCAGCAGCATCTCGGCCTTGCTGGAGTCGTCACAGACCACAACGGGCGTCTCGACTGTATATCGATGAGGGCGGTATAGGCGGGGTAGGGCAAGTATCAAGCAAAGTACAGGTCTCGATAGTCGCATGCCCTCTTCCCGGTCTGAGCACGGCAGTTTTGTTTCTTAAAAATTGACTTCTCCTGTCACTATGAACATCTAAACCGTGAAAAAGGGGTGAAAATGTAATTTTCCCGTGAAACAAAAAGTCACTGTGATTTCACGGCGCATTTTACAGTGAATTCACAGTGAAAATCACCTCTCTGACCTGATAAGGACATCTTCAGGTCACTAAAGAGAACGTGAAAAAAACGTGAATATCTATAGGGTGGCAAGCTCCAGCCTTGAGGGATGGCTAATTCACCAGGAATGTGGCCTTGGAGACCACTGGTGAAAACACCGTGAAAATGACTTGGCTAACTGTGTGCCATGAAATAGGGGTAAAAACACGGTGAATTTTCTTTTCACGGCTACATGACATTTTCACCCCATTTCCATGGCTTAGATGTTCATAGTGTGTCTTGGTTTGATTTTTACCATTTCGTATATGTAGACCCAAAGAGCGAAACAATATCCCAAACTGGCAGTATCCAAAACAGTCCGCGGAGCAGCTAGATCATTGGGTACAGTGAGTGGACGGGGCGGAGCTGATCCATTACACATCATTGGTGGCATGATCTCCCCGCATGACTACGAGTCAGGATTTCAGCACACGACCGGGCAGAGATTTGAGTGTACAATAGCCCATTTTTACTTTTTCAATTCAAGTAGAAGGTTTGCGGTGACTCTGTGTATATCATATCTTAAGGGGAGTGTGGCAAAGTCTTAAGAGAAGGAGTATGGATCAGTCTTAAGAGTATGGCTTAGTCTTAATGGAAGGGGTATTACTCTTATTATTAGTCTTAAGAGGTGTATGATCCAGTCTTAAGAGGAGTATGACTCAGTCGATCTTACGGGGAGTATGGCTTAGTCTCAATACACACATCACTTACAAATAATTTCGAACCCACTAAATATTAATAGATGTCATTTCGATTGTTTTTAATGTCGATATCGAATTTGTGTTAACCAGTATAGATGTGAATGTATTGCAGTGTGTGGGTCCTGTGTGTGGAATATAGCTTTTATAAGACGCTCGGTAAGCGTGTAATAGATCGGATAGATATTGCGAAGCATCTTTGCTCGGTGAGATACGGACAAAAAAAGTAGAAGCAGAAACTTGCCGAGACATGGGTTAGACTGCTCGATTGGGACCAAAGCGAAACTTTGCCAGTTCGCAGGGGATGGGGATGGGGATGGGGATGGGGATGGGGATGGAGATGGGGATGGGGATGGGGATGGGGATGGGGATGGGGATGGGGATGGGGATGGGGATGGGGATTAGGGGTGTGGATGGGGATGGGGGATGGGGGATGGGGGATGGGGGATGGGGATGGGGATGGGGATGGGGATGGGGATGGGGATGGGGATGGGGATGGAGATGGGGATGGGGATGGGGATGGGGATGGGGATGGGGATGGGGATGGGGATGGGGATGGGGATGGGGATGGGGATGGGGATTAGGGGTGTGGATGGAGATGGGATGGGGATGGGGATTAGGGGATGGGGATGGGGATTAGGGGTGTGGATGGGGATAGGATGGGGATGGGGATTAGGGGTGTGGATGGGGATAGGATGGGGATGGGGATTAGGGGTGTGGATGGATAGGATGGGGATGGGGATCAGGGGTGTGGATGGGGATGGGGATTAGGGGTTTGGATGGGGATAGGATGGGGATGGGGATTAGGGGTGTGGATGGGGATAGGATGGGGATGGGGATCAGGGGTGTGGATGGGGATTAGGGGTGTGGATGGGGATAGGATGGGGATGGGGATTAGGGGTGTGGATGGGGATAGGATGGGGATGGGGATCAGGGGTGTGGATGGGGATTAGGGGTGTGGATGGGGATGGGATGGGGATGGGGATTAGGGGTGTGGATGGGGATGGGATGGGGGTGGGGATTAGGGGTGTGGATGGGGATGGGGATGAAGTCTCGGCCACTGAGGTCGTCCGTCTGGGCTGACTGACCTTTATTGACGATATACTCGCAGACGTCCTCCCCAAGGGTATCGTATATGGGCACCACGACCATGGAGTACATATTACAGGCTTGCTCGGCAAGGGTCCACTGCAAGGGGTGCAACGGGTATCACACGATACCCCATCGACTGGATTTACAGCCTCTCTATCATCATGTTGCCTTATTTTAATTAATACATGTATTATCGTACATATTCGTCTAGATACCCCCTCTCAAGCGTGCATTGACCTAGCTATTGAACAAACTTGCTGTTTATATAACTCTTGCTGTTTATATAACTCTTGCTATAGCAGAGAATATATTATGTCATGAATACATTCATGATTGCCCACATCATTCATATCTTACAATTACAACTGTTAAATTCTGTACGCGGGATTACCTCCCTCGGAGTCCGTCTCTTCCATTATCCCCTCAACTAAATCCACATGCTTCCGTGTAATGTTTTCCATTGCTATGGGAATTGAATAAATATTACCCGTTTATCCATACATTAACATGGTTATATTTAGACCACACTATCTATCCCTGCAATATTGGTAGCTTTCTTGTCAACCTTTCCTCATACAATGTATCCGCTATTGAAGCCTACTTTCCCAATTGAAACTTAGAAAACTCACAGATAACATGCTGACATTGGGCCATTGTTAACAGTTGATCACATACATCGGCGTTGATATTTAGTCATTCACTGATGTCGGGGCCAAACCTGGCTCACGGTCGGCATAATTTTTTTCTGGCACTGCGATGGCACTAGATGTTCGGCTTACGTTTGCAGACGGGTCGGTCAGCCGAATGTTGGACTATTATTGGCGATCGACGTTGGGCCAACGTTGGGTGAATTTTGGAAACTATACGTTGGCATCTCGTCAGGAACCGATACTGTGCCAACTTGGACGTTGTACCAACGCACGGTTCACGAGCCGAAAGAACTTCGGCCCGGCGTAAGGTTGGCGACCGAAGTTTAACCGTTTCGTTGGCCCAACACGAGCCCAATGTCGTCATGTTAGCTTGGATGTCTACTACAGTACGTGCATCCTAAAGAATATAGGGCCTATACACGGCTCACCTCAGCCCTGTTCTGTGCATAAATGCCGATGAAGGTGTCGTTTCCAGCCGCTATTCCCTTCTCGATGAGACCAGAAGCAAAGTTGGCAGCACGCTGGTAGCCCTACGATGACAAGGGTTTGATCAAAAGAGTACCGTCCGGTGCTGCACCATTTACCACCACAAACAATAACTATGGGCGACTTTATGCTCCGCCACGTCGAACGAATCGAGTCGAACCAGCCGGAATGTTTTCCAAAGTACCGTTCGAATACTTTGGACCAGCCTCGATTGAATCGTGGCCATTCATCCATTCCTGAGGGTGTATTGTACTAACTCCTCAATGCAGCCTGGTTGGAGCACAGTATAAGAGTATTCGTACTTAGAATGCTGCTTAAATACTGTCAGAATATTCCGATTTGAGTACAAATGATTCTTATTTCGACGGCATTCCGCCTCACTCCGACTCAGCTGCAAATGAATAGAAATTTGAAACCCTACAGCGGTTAATTTTACCAGTGCCACCCTGTTTCGTGCACTGTACATAACAGAAGAACGAAAGGTGTTTGTATGGAATCACAAACAAAACGACTTAATAGGTTGCGGAAAGTCTGCGGTGACGTCTCAAACGAAAGAACCGGTAGAGGAGGTATGGCCTTTTCTCGGAGCCACGTCGCTTCTCGGAAGAGATGGCTCGCACGGTTGTCACCGCAAACTTCCCATCACCTGGCGCATCAGCTAAAGCAAAACTCCACTCTTTATAAGTGGGGGTTCGCGAACTTGAAAACGCCCAAACGTGGTTCGCAATACACCAAAAACTATAACGTGGCCCTCCAAGCGAGACTGCATAATCGTTCGTCTCAGTGCAACAAACTGGCCGAAATAAGAATACAGTAATAAACCGATTGCACGAACAATAGTTACATGCCATCGAGTGACTTATAGTGGGTATTTTTCATCTCATTTGGTGCAGGACAGAATGTGGAAACGAGCAAAGAAGACTCATATTGTCCACGTACTTCTCCGTGTTTCCATTACTGCTGTACCGAAAAATACCCACTATAATTAAGTGTGTGCATGAGCGCTACGTCATATAGCCGTGACGTCATCTGAGTAGGGTGACCTCTCTCGGAGGTCAGGGGAGGGCATCCTGTAACAATTCGATGGACAGCTGTTGTTTTGTCTTACCTCTCCGTACGATATCCACGTAAAGTCCGAAGTGGGAGTCGGTCTCCATCCCAAGTAAGGGTTTTTCTCTGAACAAAAGACAGAAAGACGATGAAATATACGAAAACAAAAAAATTGTCACTTTGGGTTAATACTGTCACCATTTCCTGCAAACAAGTGACTGGAGAGAAATGTTCTATTTCCTGAACTTCAATAAGGATGTTTCTTCCTGACAGTAAATGTTTTTCCTCATTATGCTGTGCCGGGTCACATGTGACCCGGCACAGCATAATGAGGAATAACCCCACTTTTGAGATTTAAAGGTTTTCTAATGATGTGAAAGAGTATACCATTAGCTTTCAAATGATATCAAAATATAATATCCTCTAATACTTAAAATTTCCGAAAAAAAGACAAAAAAGATAATTGATTTGTAATCGAATTGTGAAGATACTTTAACTTCAGGCGTTGTTTACTCAAAAAGTGTTTTAGTGGGATATTCCTCATGTCGTTGTGCCGGGTCACAAATGTCCGCTTACCGGATAGCTTTAACCCTCGCAGCAAGCAGTCGTGGAGTGTGAGAACATTGTCGAGGAAAGTGGTGATCAGTTTGCCATCTGGGATCAGCGGGGACACGTGGACGACTTCATGATCCTGGGTCGTGGGGGTGGTGGATGAAATGTGCAGATTTGACACAAAAATGGCGGGTGGAAGCAATGAGGTTGTTTGCTGGGTCACTGCGTGCATGGGATTTGGGAGAGGCTACCATTGGGTTAGGTCTGGATTGGATAGGATCGAGTTGAGTTGGATGGAGTTGAGTTGCATTTGGTTTGGTTTGGTTTGGTTTGGTTTGGTTTGATTTGGTTTGGTTTGGTTTGGTTTGGTTTGGTTTGGTTTGGTTTGGTTTGGTTTGTTTGACTTTTGGGATGGGTTGGACATGACTGCGTTGGGTTAGGCATGGTTGGGTTGGATTGGGTTAGGTTGGGTTGGGTTGGGTTGGGTTGGATTGGGTTGGGTTGGGTTGGGTTGGGTTGGGTTGGGTTGGGTTGGGTTGGGTTGGTTTTGGTTGGGTGGGTTGGGTTGGATTGGGTTGGGTTGGGTTGGGTTGAGTTGGGTTGGTTGGGTTGGGTTGGGTTGGGTTGGGTTGGGTAGGGTTGGGTAGGGTTGGGTTGGGTTGGGTTGGGTTGGGTTGGGTTGGGTTGGGTTGGATTGGGTTGGGTTGGGTTGGTTTGGGTTGGGTTAGTTTGGGTTGGGTTGGGTTGGGTAGGGTTGGGTTGGATTGGGTTGGGTTGGGTTGGGTTGGGTTGGTTTGGGTTGGGTGGGTTGGGTTGGATTGGGTTTGGTTGGGTTGGGTTGAGTTGGGTAGGGTTGGGTTGGGTTGGGTTGGGTTGGGTTGGGTTGGGTTGGGTTGGGTAGGGTTGGGTTGGGTTGGATTGGGATGGGGTGGGTTGTTTTGGGTTGGGTTGGGTTGGGTTGGGTTCAGTTCAGTTGGGTAGGATTAATTAGGCTGGGTTTGGCTGCGATATAAGGCTGGTTTAGCTACAATCATAGGTGATGCCATTGCTGGCTTCGTTAATGTAAAATATATTAAAATAATTCTGATTCTTTAACATTGACATACAATGCAACATCAGTAAGAAACAAAATCTCTCTAATGTCCCCCAACCTTGAGCAGAATCGACTGGGATGTGTGGTCCACATGACCAAAGTTTAGTCGACGGCGTTGAGCCAGCAATCCACTAGAGACGCCAGGCATGGTGAGCGATGCAGTTGTCTGTGGTGCACAAACAGAAATGAACGGGTAATCAAACGAGTGCCATTAAATGAGATTTGAAGGTTTCCATGGTGAGGATAGCAGGAGTAGGTTTGCGGTGACACCATGCAAAATTTTATCTTTGTTAGTATGTGTGGTTCTGAAAAGAACCCAGACGTTTCGAACAGTATACTCTGTTCGTCTTCAGGAGATCTACTGCTGGATTCTAACTTGGAGTGGGGCTTAAGTATAGTTTGAAGAGGGATCCAGATGCTGGGATTAGCCTAGTGAAGGGTGAAGGGTAGAGTGCCACTACTTCGCAACACTATGGACGGTGATTCAGGTCGACCGGTGGCATTTCTGTGTACTGTAGTCATAGCCTTAGACACTTCCCACATCAAACTCAGTTGTGGTATGTCGAAGGTTCAAGCTGGTGGAGGGTGCATGAAGATCAGTGGAGAGAATCCCATTGTTGATTCGGACACACGATTCAAATATTAACCGCCTTACCTTCATGCAGTTTGCAGGCATGTCTGAATCTCTCGACAGAGTCAATATGGTATCAATGCGGCACCACAAACTGGCAAACGCAGAAACACGACGAATTAAATTAAATGTGAAACAAGGCGCGCTGCTACACAAAACCAGAGGTCTAGGCGGTTCAAGTCCCGCTCCGGTCAAAGTTTTCTTTGCCAATTTTCAAAAGAGTTAAACAAATCCCCTTCGTTTGTTGAGATTTTGCCCTAATCGACGTAATACGCACTGTGCGCTCAGTGCTTTGCCCGAATGCTAAATGCTAAAAAAAAAACGTTCACCTTTGGCAGTTGACGTCTAGGCATACCTATCTGTGCGTGGTATTTGCAAAGGAGCGCACTGGACCGATTCGATTGACGCCCCCCTCCCTCCCCATTCGTTCTGCGCACCTAAAAAATAAGGCTTTTGTCAAAATCTACGGTCCACGCATGCGCCATGTTTGTTTGTCGACCAGCCTCTGCTCGCTGTTCCCATCGGCCATGGAAATTGTATAGACATAATTGTGTGTCTTGTACAGACGTGTGTCGAAGCGAAAATAACCTCGGGCATCCCTTTTTTGTTGGCGAAATACAGAAAAAAGCCCCCCTCCCCGAACAAAAAAAAGCGGTTGGCACACAACTACAAAGTACATTGCTCTCTACGGAAATTTGCATCGCTAACGCGCGGCCAGAGCACGGAAGGTCATTGTAATACATGTATTCAAAATAGTTTTATTTTATTTAATGCGATTAGGAATTAGCATAGATAGTGGTAACCGTAAATAAAAAGGTCTTTCCGGAGACATCGTGATAAAGTCACATACAAGCCGACGGACGTGGCACTGTCATCATAGCTCCGTGCTCAGTTCGGGAAATGGTCTACTCTAAAAGTTCCCATCAAGGAGTGAAATTCGTAAAAAAGTTGGAGAATTTGAGCCACTACTAAAAGTAGCACAGAAGAGGAAGTTGCGATAGTTTGGACATGTAAGCAGAAGACCTGGAACATTGGCGCATGATGTCATGCATGGAATGGTTGATGGAAGTAGGAGAAGAGGCAGACCTAGAGCCAACTGGAGTGGAGATGTTGGAAAATGGACAGGACAAACAGTGGTGGAATGCGTGAGGACAGCTCAAGATAGAAAGAATTGGAGGAAGACACTCAACACTGTGCCCCAACGGCTTTTAGCTACGGGAGTGAACTGACCTGACCTGAAAAGTTCCCCTCTTTCGGAAAATCGAAGGTCTGCCTTTTTATGTGATCTTGATCTGACCTTCTCCACCCACTGCCCTGTCAGAAATGTGACCAGAAATTTGACCGACGTGCGACAGAGTATCAATCGGCCACAAGATCGGTCAACTCTATTCAGCGGTTCGATCCACTATTGAACTACTGTGCCCTTTTCCAAAACACGGCTTAGGCTCCGGCTCCGACTTTGTCCCCATTTCTTTCATCCTTTTTCTAAGTACAAGGGTTGATAATGGAAGACCTTCGGCTTTGCTTTTAATGTTATACCTCGTTTTGAAAAAGAATGCAAAGTTTCAACTTCAACAAAGAACTCCGACCTGGGGTTTTTTCCCAGCTGAATAATAAGTTCATGAAAACGCCGATGTAATACACGAAAAACATGTTCAAACTTTGGGTGGCGTTTCGTTGTTTTATCAGAAACTCTGCCGATCACTCTCGACCCCACCCCCGAAAAGGGGAAATGTGTACTAATCAAAGTGCATACTTTCTCGCATAACTATGCAACAGTCGAAGAGTGCTGACGGATATATAACGGCCACGACTAACTGTACTGCAGAACTAACTGTACTATTTCCGACTCACTGTACCACAGTGGAAACCACACCGCATTTACTACCGCTCTTAAACATGGCATTGTCACTGATCTACCTCTGAGTATGAGAGTGGAGGGGATAGCTCGTGACATTCACCAAGTCTTCGAAGGCTATAGCTTATCGATCTAGCCTTTCACTCCCATTGCAACCACGGCTCTTTCTGCTTCTCCAAGTCGATACAAGGTGGCTCGGATCCCCCCCCCTGTCTGCGATCGCACGCGAGGATTTAACGCTGCCTCTAGATCTGTGCTTATGAGAGAGTGCATACAACGTGTACACGGCATGATAACTGAGTCGCGGAGTGGCGTATAACCATGGAGGAATTCCTCCATGGTATAACCATAGACGTACAACCTACCGGGGCGGGCTCCAGTCAGATTCCACCGAGAGAGCGGACTGATTCACGGCCGACTACCGTCCGGCAGACACGGTGAACGGTTCCGAGCGCTGCGTAGTCGAGTCGGGTTCTCGGAAAGTGGAGTGTGACGGTGAGGGGGATGGAGGATATCGAGGGCCAGAGGGGACTGGAGGAAACCAAACTACGGCGTTGCAGACCGTACCGACAGGCGAATCCCGTGTAGCCACGTGTGATGGCACGTATTGTGCATGCCGTACATACAACGCTGAACAGGTTACTGGAGTGTATTGTGTGTGAGCTTATCAAGGTCATGTCGGGTCAACCCCCCCCCCCACACACACACACATACACAGTCGGTTGAACTTGATACGATTACGCACTCGACTGAAGTTGACCGGTCCACATATCAACTTGTGGAACTGTAGGTCAATTAAGAAACCCAAACGAATATAATTTCCAGTAATAACTTCATGCAACTCCATCTGATGAATTTTCACTCATTCGTGTGACTTTTTGCTTTTTTAAAGTGGACATTATCATGACGACTCCATAGACACTCTATGGTGGGTTTCACTCCAGTTGAAGGGAGTGAGACTTCCCAACTCAACAGCCCCGATTAACGGAACATCCAGATAATTCTCATTCCGACCGCATTGCGGCTTCGACTCCGCTTTGTAGTGCTCCAAACACCAAAACGTCATCAGACCCTATCATCTCAGCATCAGGCCACAACGAGTTGAACACTTGAGTTGAGAAGGGTGCCACTGCATAGGTTTATGCACAGGGTGTCCAATATACGCTTACAGGCCTTTACAACATTGGTAAAAGGTCAAGAAAGATCGCCACAGTGTGTTTAACCATAACACATCCCAAAAAACAATACTGCGAAGGTTTGAGCTCAAATGGTATTCTGAGAAAGTAAGGAAACGCACCGTTCTGTAGTGTAAGAAAAAGGTTATTACTCGACTCGCGAGTAATAAACTATTTGTCTATGTTTGAGTGCATTTTTCCCGAAAGGTACAACATCCAAGACCATAAGATTTCAACATGGGGATTATATCATGACCATCTTTAAACTGTTTAAATTAGAAGGACATCTGTGGAGGTGGATGTTTTCCGATCTTCCCAATGTTGTATTGGGCCTTTAAATCAAGCAAAGTATATTCGCAGTGGCTGTTGTTACGGCAGTCGTCCGTGTGGTTCCCTGACTTGATTGTATTTCTTCAGCATTGCAGGCTGGTTGGATCAGTCTATTAGCTGATAGTCTGGTTCCAAGAGCTAAACAACCTGACAAATACTGTGAAGTCAGAGAACCACACGGACGACTGCCGTAACAACAGCCACTGCGAAGTACATTCCCTATCGGCACCTTAACTTCATTTTCGGTGCAAAGAGAGCAAGCAAAGAGACTATCACCCACCCCCGTATTTCTACCGGGCCCGGGTGAATTGGCTTGTACATTACCGCTTAGGGAATCGAGTCCAGTTTCCAGTCAGGACGACCCAGCCCACAACGATTGTGGTGAGAGAGAAAACACCGGCGGCGAGATGATTCCCTTGCCTCCCTCAGTAAAACATGGCTTCGTGCATGTGCACTTATAGCTGACGCATATATGCCTCCTTGCCTGGATGGAGAATTTTCAACGGGAGTCGCGCACGCACCAGTCCTGCTGTGCGGGCCCAAAAGAAGTGCGTCACGGTTGAGTGGGTCTGCGGAACGATCGTTATTGTCAACAGACCCTGGCAGTTACAACTGGCAAACATGCTGCACTCTATTGACAGGGGGTGGGGTCTGAAAAATCTCTTTGAAGATGGGAAAAGAAGGCATAGGAGAGAGTGAAAGGGGATGGGAGTGGGAGGGGGGAACAGGGAGGGGAGAGGAATGCAGTGGGATACGAAGATGTATTGGAATCGGGAGAGGGAAGGGTGATGAGGGAAAGCCAGGTAGAGAAATTGGAGGTTGGAAGGAGGGGGAATGAGAGAGGGAGAGGAATGGGAGGAGGAGGAGGGTGGGGAGGATGGGAGAGAGGTGGGGATTGGGAGAGGAGAGGGAGGAAGGAAAGAAGGACGCGAGAGGAAGGGGAGAAGAAAAAGGAGGGAGAATGACAAGAGGTAGAGATGGGGAGATGAAGAAGGAGGGGAGGGAAAGAGAGAGAGAAGAATAGAGAGCGAGAGGGAAAGATATAGACATAAAAATTATATAGATATAGACTTATTGGGAGCAAGAGTGAGATAGAGAAAGAAAAGTGGGAAACAGAGAGCCAGACACCGGTAGATGGATCATAATACTATTGAGAAGAAAAAAAGAAGAAAAAAAAAAATTAAACAAAATCACATTCGACCGACAAACAAACGGGACTGAAGGGCAGAATGACAGACAAACTGACGCACGGACAAAAAGATAGACAGGCAGGCACACAAATAGGCAGACATAGTACGACAGACAGATAGACGGGCAGACAGACAGACAGACAGACAGACAGACAGACAGACAGACTAAGAAATAGACGGGAACAAAGTCATCACACCTCTCCATCAATTGCAATGACCTTCGGGGCGACCATTCCCTTCGTTCGTGGGATTTGAAAAAAAAAATCTTCATGGGAGGGCGAAAATATAAGTCCCTAACCACCTAGAGCCTGTACATCGCTGTAGTCTTCTTTCTAGGCGCACAAAGGTTCACCTCTGACTGCCAATGGTCAATACAGCGTTAAGAAGTCCCTCGCTTCAACGGATTTACTTGTTCATTACACCGTACGAATAGGCGTGGCCATCCCGTGCAACGCAGCCTCTTTCTTAGCCTTGACCAAGTCGTTGGTCGCCGATTTTAGAAATCATTACCCGCCCGTAACGCGTGCGTATTATGTCGTGTGGGCGTCTTGTCCTGATCCGTAAACCATCTCTTACTACTCGAGGGCGGCCATGACAGTTGCGTGTACTGCAGCCGATTTCACGAAACTTCAAATGTTGCGTACGCAACATTTTGTTGCGTAACTTACGCAACATTTGCTACCTTTTCTAAATACAGCAGAAAAGAGCCATTGTGGCGGAAGACTAACGCAACATTTTACGTTTCGTAACTTACGCAACTTTTCTTGAAATCGGCTGCTCAGGCTCGTACACATGTACGCACGCAGGCAACTGTGTGTAGTACGTCAGAGGTACGGTCTGCGTGCCGTGTACAGCCTGGACACGGCGTGGTATACGTGCCGTTGTGTCGTGGTTTGCGTGCGTTTGGCCCGGTGTCATGCCAAAAAGCGTCCCTGCCAAATACTGTCCGCTCATTAGCATACTGATCGCTGATTGGTAAGCGTTAGGACTAGGATTAGGGTCGTTAGGGTTAGGGTTTGGATTAGAATTAGGATTGGGATAGGGTAAGGATTAGGGTTGTTTGGGTTAGGTTAGCGTTACGGTTACAGTTAGGGTCCAACGGTACCAAAGTGCCCAACGTTGCGTGTGTTAGGCCAGCAACCATACACAATGCGTGTGTAGTGCGCAACCATACCCCAACCACGGTCGTGGTTGAATGTCATACGTATTGGACCAATCAGCGATCAGTATGCTAATGAGTGGACACTATTTGGCAGGGGACACTATTTGGCATGACACCGGATCTCTTCCCGGAGCCGTACCGGAGAGACCGCCTTGGACTAGGCTACCTACCTCTTTCTCTCCCTGTAGAAGGAGAAGGAGATTCGTGCTATCGATCGATCTCCTACTTTGGAATGAACGAAGCAAAACCCCGCCAGTGCTTGTGCCACACGATTCACATTTTAATGTCCCCCTTTAAAAAATGTCGTATACTGTTACCGGGTAGACTATATAAGTTAATTGAATGCAATGGAATAAATCAGGAACGATTATTAAAATGCAATGGCATAGATTAGGAACGATTAATCAAATACAATGGAATAAATTACGAATTATTAATCAAATGCAACGAACCAACCAGGAACGATTAATCAAACGCAGTGGCTGTTGTTACGGCAGTCGTCCGTGTGGTTCCCTGACTTGATTGTATTTCGTCAGCATTGCAGGCTGGTTGAACCAGTCTATTAGCCGATAGTCTGGTTCCAAGAGCTAAACATCCTGACAAATACTGTGAAGTCGGGGAACCACACGGACGACTGCCGTAACAACAGCCACTGCGTTAATCAAATGCAATGGAATAAATCAAGAATGATTAATCAAAATAATGCAATGGAAAATAATGCAAAATAATGCATCTCAAAAGGTAAGGTCACTCTTGGGGAAATGGAATCAAGGAATAATAATGAGTGTGATCATGACTGGTGGAATTTACCACAGCCCATTCATCATCGTGAGACAAAGATGGAGCATGAATCACGACTTCTCCCTCCCCTCCCTCCAGCCCGATCCTCCCGCGGGACCAGTGACAGGCTGCAGGCGTCGGGTACCAGGGACCGTGCGATGAGCCGCTGGCGGGAAACCTCACATCCATCGCCTCACTCGCTCCTCTCTCTCTTGCCCGCTTGGGGTACGATTTTAAAGGTCCATTACAACATTGATAACATCGGAAAACATTGATGTCCACATATTTCCTTCTTATTTACGCAGTTTGTAGATGGTCGTGATAACAACTTTATGCTGAAATCTGGGATGCTGTACTTCCCGAGAAATCTTCACTCAAACATCGACAAAATACTACTCGCGAGTAGAAACTATTTCTTACACTTCAGGACGGTGAAAAAAACGGGGTTTTTTTTGCATTTCTCTACATTCTCAGATTACCATTTGAGCTAAAACCATCGAAGGATTTCTTTTTGGAGAATGTTTAACGGTTTAACACACAAACTGTGGCAATCTGTTGACCTTTACCGATGTTGCATTGGGCCTTTATCGAGGGCAGAGATCAGTTTGGGCGCCATTTTG
Source organism: Luidia sarsii (assembly GCA_949987565.1). Lineage (NCBI taxonomy): Eukaryota > Metazoa > Echinodermata > Asteroidea > Paxillosida > Luidiidae > Luidia > Luidia sarsii. The sequence continues at coordinate 1,605,578 of OX465118.1, forward strand.
TTTCCATGGTTCGCGCCACGCCCACTGAGTTGTCACTGACAGGTCACCAGCTTTAGTGAAATAATTGATTAAGTCAAACATGATCTGCAACAATCAAGTTGTATTGCGAACCCCACGCCGTACCGGACAACGGAAACAAAATGGCGTTCAAATCTTAAGTTGTCGACCCTCTCTGTATATGGGGACTCTTAAGAAGTGAACGGGCTGTAACGCCGACCCATCAGAAATCGTTACTGCTATGCCAATCGACATTAAAACGCTGGGCTATTTTCACACAAGAGAGTCTGCAAATTTAACACCTTACTTATAAAATGTCCATTTATTAATTAATACGTGTACAGCCAAACCCAATACTCTAAAGCGAAGGAAACTGCCGTCATTATGGTGCATAAATACCTATCTTGAAACATAACGTAATTGTTTTTTATCTTATTGTCGAATATATGATTTTATTTAATAAGAGTGTAAGTATATAATATGATATCTGATTGCAATTCGTAGAAACGTTATACTTATTCGAACTTGCTGAGCTTTTAGATGATTGCAAAAAAATGTTCAAGTGAATACCTGCAAGACGTTAGTTGATGGAAAAAATATATTTCAGTTCACGCCAATAGTTAACACTATGGATATCAGACACCGCTCGCACAATCATGTACGAAGACGAGATAGCTTATGCCACTAGAACGCAGCTGCCGTATTGTTCATGATTGGGAGCCGAAGCTAGGAAGCTACGAATGAGTAGGTTTATTACCTGCAGTTAAGCATTCATGTTTGGAATCTTTTTTGTGAGAAAGCCTTTCTGCCTTAAAGATGGCGTCTATAATAAGAACTGTTAAATGCACCTAAGAAGAATTACGTCAAGATGAAAGCAAATTACGTCAAGTTGAAATAATATATCGTCAAGGTGGAAGTAAACTGAGTCCAGTTAAAAGTAAATAACGCCAAGTTGAATACAAATTACGTCAACGTCGGGGTATATTAGGGACGTCTGGTGCCCGGCAAAAAGAGAAAGTGTGTTCAGATGCAATCACTTGACTCCATTCTGCTGGGAACCAATGCTGTTCGGCTCGTTTGTAGGGCATTTTACAATTAGTTTCTAGTTCATCATGACTCATTATGTGAACAAAGAATGCTGATAGGATTGAAGCGCGTACACAATTAAATATAGGCCTAATGGGTCATTAAAAAGTGACCTTCTTTTGCCCTTTTGCAATGCACCTGACGTGATTAAGATGGCGCGTAGACTTTCACCAGAAACCAATATCCCGAGGTACCTTTAATCTTAAGTGAATAATAGTTAAACAAAGATCAGGGTTCTATTTCATAAAAGGTAGGAATATTCCCATCTGGGAATTAGGAAGAGTAATTTATTCCTAATTCCAGAAAAAAATCCTAAGCATAGGAACTTTCCAATTTGATAAAACAATCTAGTAAGAATCCATCTCCAACTCTGGACTGAATTTGCCTTCACTGTCTTAAGTTAGACATTTTGTTTTGCACATTGTTCCTTTAGTAATTTAGGAACATTTAGTCAGGAAGATTCCTAAACACTCGTTATGAAATAGAGCCCAGATCTGGCCTTGGTCATTACATCAGCGTTATCGCTAATTAGCGAACCATTTTCGAAAGTTGAGATTGCACAAAGGACGGAGGAAGGTTGAAATCAGTTTTAGTTGTCATCATAGACCACCGTACTATGGTCTCCTGAAAATACGGGCGGGAAATACGTTTAGAGAAACTGTGCTATGTAGAAATAAAAACACTATTTTTTTCAAAACGCATCACTGCGGAGATAGCTACGCCAGTTTGTGAAAACGCTGACGGTCGATAGGAGTCGCTACTCTAACTAAGGAGACTTTGCCAAGATGGATGGAGGGTCGGGGGTTGGTCCGCAGCGCCCCGGGAGACGTTCCTCCACGGCCACTTCGCACAGCTGCAGCATGGCAGGGCCAGGGATGTCCACGCTGACGTAGCGGGCGCGCTGCGGCTCCGGGCAGACCCGGCGCACCGTGGCGGCGCCCTCCTCCGCCTCGGCCGCGGTGACGGGGTCGCCGCAGGCCCCGTTCTCCGTCGGAGTCTGGCTGAGCCCCGCTCGCACCACGGCAGTTGCCAATCGCTCGCCTAGAGTTGAAATAAAAGGAAGAAGAAGAAGAAGGGGATCCATTCACATGGCTCTTAATTGAAAGTCAAACCACAGACATAAATAACCAATAGACGGACAGCCGTACACAACGCCTATGGAAAACGACGTCAGGATACTGTAATGGTGACGGCGCCCGACTAAATGTGAAACCATGGGCAGAAGTCGTGCAATGTGCAAAAACATATGGAGAAATTCCGGAATGATGAATTCAAACTGGATTTTTGGGATGAAAACCATACTGATTGAGATCAAAATTCCCCCATAGAGGTACTGTATGATGTCCTTGTAACCTTTACTCCCAGATACTTCTTCTCCCAGATGCTTCTAGCCATTTACCACCAGGAATGTGGCCTTGGAGACCACTGGTGAAAACACCGTGAAAATGACTTGCTAACTGTGTGCCATGACGTAGGGGTGAGAACACGTTGCATTTTCTTTTCACAGCTTGAACCGAGCCGATGGTAAATGAAAAAAATACGCAAATTTAACGGGCATCCGCACTTGGACTTTCGACTCTGGTGAGTGTTGGCCTGTATAGTACTACCGGTGGCACTTGGAGATTGAACCGTGATTCAACGAGGCCCGTGCACCGAGGTCTCGCGCGATCGACCGGGGGAGCCGGTCTTCGCCGAGACGCTTTGACCCAACACGCCGTCCACACTGGACCTTTTCTCTCGACTGGTGGGCAGAGGCGTCCCGGCAACTCTCTACGAGCAGAAGTCGGCCAGCGGGAAAAAAAATTGTCCACGCGGGTCGGGCAAAGTAACCGTGAAAGAAATGGATTAAAATGAGTAAAGTTCCCGTCGTCTCGGTAACTTTGCCCTCCCCCCCCCACAAAAAAAATGTCCGATGTGAGCGAGGCTCGAGTTGAATGCCGTTAATAGCGACAGATCTACCCGCCCCCCCGATGTTCTGTCGTAGCATTGCCTTCAATCGTCCCTGTGTGCAATACGTGCGGCCTTGGACGGTGTACGCTATCGGTATTATCTTCTTCTTCTTTTCTTCTTCTCCAAATTGAAGACCGAACAAACAGAACTCACTGCAGCAGTCTCCGCGGTTCAAGATGCTGACGCTGACTATGCAGTGTTCGGCCCCCAGGTCCACACGCCACCAGGGATCGGTGCCGCCGATCGCTGGAGATCAAATCAGAATCGGAGAGAAGAGAAGAGAAACAAAATGCGTCACCTCCCTAAAGATCTCGGTTTTGTCTACCGACGGCTTACAGTCGTCCTGTTGCTCGAGGAAAAATCTCACTTTCTCTAACTTTCTAATTCGCTGAATCTCTCTCCCCATCTCTATGCCTCATCTGTCTCTCATGTTCTCTATCCCTCTCTTTATCTCTCGCACTCTCTCAGGTTCTCTATCCGTCTCTTTATCTCTCGCACTCTCTCTCTCGGGTTCTCTATCCCTCTCTTTATCTCTCACACTCTCTCTCTCCCTCTCTTTCTATATATTATGTATCTCCCTCTCCCTCTCCCTCTCCCTCTCCCTCTCCCACTCCCTCCCCCTCCCCCCTCTCCCTCTCCCTCTTCCTCTTCCTCTCCCTCTCCCTCTCCCCCTTGTCTCTCTTCCTCCCTCTCTCTCTTTACCTCCCCCTCTCTCTCTCTATCTCCCTCTCCCCCCCCCCCTCTCTCTCTCTTTTTCTCTCTCTCTTTATCTCATTCTCCCTCGCAATCTCTATCTTTCTCTCTGTTTATCTCTCTCCCCCCCCCTCTCTCTCTCTTTCTCTCTCTCCCTCTCTCTTTCCCCTCTCTCCCTCTCCCCCTCTCCCCCTCTCTCTCTCTCTCTCTCTCTCCCCCTCTCTATCTCTCCCCTCTCTCTCTTTCTCTCTCTCTCTCTCTCTCTCTCTCTCTCTCTCTCTCTCTCTCTCTCTCTCTCTCTCTCTCTCTCTCTCTCTCTCTCTCTCTCTCTCTCTCTCTCTCTCTCCAGAAGCCAAGTGGGCTACATACGATTATGATTTCCTTGAATTTGCGGCGTTTTGTTTTATCATCTTATCTCACCGTGTGGGAGCACTTCCTTTCCTGCACACGTCGGCGGAGGGGCTACCGTCCACTGCTTTGTCCGCCGTGGTGAAATGGTTGAACGATGAGCTCTGAATGGCTGGCATGCCCACGATGGGCAGTCGTACGTTGCCTGTGCACAAATTTGATCAACCCAAAAAATATCAACCAAAAGCACGGGGGGTCATCTGCAGATCATATGATCTTACAATAATTACCCGTTCCTTTCAATAAAATGTAAATAATGTGTTTGAGGGTGTGGATGTGTTTATATTTGTGGATGTAATGTGGTTGGTGCTGTGGTTTGTGCTTGCGGTTTTAGTTGTGATTGTGATGTTCTTGATGGGTTTTTTTGGCTGTGGATTTAGTTGTAGTTGTGGATTTGACTATAGTTGTAGTTGCGGTTGTGGATGTGATTGTGGATGCGGTTGTGGCTGTGGTTGTGGTTGTGGTTGTGGATGTGGTTGTGGATGTTATTGTGGATGGCATTGTGGATGTGGTTGTGGTTGTGGTTGTGGTTGTGGTTGCGGATGTGGTTGTGGTTGTGGCTGTGGTTGTGGTTGTGGATGTGGTTGTGGATGTAATTGTGGATGTGATTGTGGTTGTGGATGTAATTGTGGATGTGGTTGTGGTTGTGGTTGTGGTTGTGGTTGTGGTTGTGGTTGTGGCTGTGGTTGTGGTTGTGGCTGTGGTTGTGGATGTAATTGTGGATGTGATTGTGGTTGTGGATGTTATTGTGGATGTGATTGTGGTTGTGGATGTGGTTGTGGATGTGATTGTGGTTGTGGATGTTATTGTGGATGTTATTGTGGATGTGGTTGTGGTTGTTGTTGTGGTTGTGGTTGTGGTTGTGGTTGTGGTTGTGGTTGTGGTTGTGGTTGTGGTTGTGGTTGTGGTTGTGGTTGTGGTTGTGGTTGTGGTTGTGGTTGTGGTTGTGGATGTTATTGTGGATGTCATTGTGGATGTGGTTGTGGTTGTGGTTGTGGTTGTGGATGTTATTGTGGATGTGGTTGTGGTTGTGGTTGTGGTTGTGGTTGTGGATGTGGTTGTTGATGTTATTGTGGATGTGGTTGTGGTTGTGGATTTGGTTGTGGATGTAATTGTGGATGTGGTTGTGGTTGTGGATGTGGTTGCAATAATTATGGTTGGTGTTGTAGTTGTGGTGGTAGTCGCGGCTGTGGACGTGTTTGTGGGTGTGGTTGTTGATTTAGTTGTAGTTGTGGATGTGAATATAGTTGTGGTTGTGGTTGTGGTTGTGGTCGTGGTTGTCACATGTATGCTTGGCATTGTAGTCGCGGTTGTAGTTGTGATTGGGGAAGCGGCTGTGGATATGGTTATGGTTGTAGTTGTGGTTGTCGGTGTGGATGTGGATGTGGGTGTGCTTGTGGTTGTGGTTGTGGCTGCATTTGTTGTTGCGGCTGTGGTTGTTGTCGCCGTTGTTGTTGTCTGGTCCCAAAAGCCCACCTCCGCACTCGCTGGCGTCCGCTTCCTCGATCATGACCTCGCACATGGACAGCACGCCGCTGCCCTGGATGTCCACGCTCAGGTAGCGCGCCAGCAGTGGCTCGGTGCACTCCTTGGTGATGACCGCGCCAAGGGGCTTTGCCTCCGCCGAGCTGATGGGGGAGCCGCAGGCGTCGTTCTCCGTCGGCGTGCTGCTGGGACCGCCCCGGACCACCGCTCCCTGGAGACCCAAACCTTAGTGGAAAGAAAACGTAGACCGTGGTGAGCGGAGTTGAGGTTCCGGTGAGCATAAGTCAACCTCGGTTGCATTCATATTGCATTGTAGGAAGTACGTTTACCCGGCAACGTCATTCTGCCGTTGCCGGGTGAATAACTATAACCTCCCATTGGAAATGTATATTCACCCGCATCCGGCAGCGGCGTTCTTCTCAGAAGTCGTTTCTGTTGATGATATGCATATTCATGAAGACTCTTTACTCTTATTGGCCAACGTCAGAGCATTGAGCATACATGAATATGCATGTGCATGATGTAATGACAATTGGCAAATCAGACTAGGGGACCGGAAGAATAGCGTTTGCAGGAGGAAAGCCTTTACCGGGTGAATTTGAGCCCATGTCTGAAACGGGCGTCTAGAACTAGGTCCGGGTCTTCCCCCTACATTGGAAACACACGGAGCTGCTGCGAAGACATCAGCCATAGCCGTAGCTCTGGAAGCCCGTTTCGGTCACGGACTAACCTGCCTTCATTATTTACCCGACAAACGGAACGACGTCGGGATGTCGTTATGCTACGGTGACTCGACTAAGGGAGGAAGTTAAGATCACCCCCACACGTGTGTATCCCAGTGTCAAGACGCGCATTCAAATTTACCCACGGTTCTATGTGTTAGGCAGAGACGGGAGGCACTCCTGTACTTCCTCCCATTTTTTTTTCATTTTAAGATGGCGGCTTCCATGACATTACAATCTGGCGCCCGCTATTGCCTGTACAGTATAAATGCACGCCGTAGCATCCATGTGGTCTGCGTTCACAGTGCGAAGAATCTGCTACTTGAAAGGCCACTGGCTGGTTTCGATAGCTGCATTGTTGGAGCACTTGTACATTCATCCCGTGGGCTGAGGTTCTGGTTCCGTTTTGGCCGGACACTCTTACAGGTTCTACCGAGCAAACCGTTTCCTTCTCAGCTTCGTATGGCCCCTTGTAAACTGGGCGCTAGAGTTGGTCTGATACCCCCCCCCCCTTTCAACCTAGCCCCGATTTGGAAACTTACTGCAGCAATCTCGGCGGTTCAAGATGCGGACTTTAGAGATGCAACGTTCTTCTCCCAGGTCGACCTTCCACCACGGATCCATCGAGTTCGGTTCTGTTCAGTTCAGAAGATCCAATACAGTGAAGACGATTGAGCGTACACACACACACACTGCATCTCAAGCCAATAATTATGAAGACATTTCTACAGGGCATATTCTGTGCATTACATTACCCTGTCAGCAAAGGAATGAAAATCGTCAGTGAATCAGTGAGTTGTTGAATCCGTGAGCCTTGTTTTAGCCTTTGTGGTATTTCAGTATTAGATTATTTGTCTGATTATTGTCTGTCATTCTGTAAATCGTCGGAGTGGGTGAGTATACTCGGTGAGTTACAAAGAGGGTCAATGGCTAGGGATCTCAGTGAGTCTATCTGCCGTTGGTTTTAGGGGTCACTGAGTTATAGGTAGGTTAATGGGTCAGTGGGTAGGCGATTCAAGGAGTCGGTACGCCGGTGAGTGGTTGAATGGAATCGGGTCCATCAGCCGGTGAATCAATGAGTCGGTATTCAAGTCCTTGATTGTGGGTTCAACGAGTAAAGGTGAGTCTGTGATACGACCAGTCGTTGATTTGGATGAGTTATATATGCAGACCGACGTATGAAGCTCAATCCCCGAATAGAATCCCACACGTTTCAATGGGCGATTTTTGTTGCACACAGAGCTAACTGCCTATAAACTGGTTCCCTGCAAAATGTAGCCTCACGCACAAGTCGTTGTTTTCTGGTCGCCCATTGAAACGTGTGTGATTCTATTCGAGGATTGAGCTTCATACGTCGGTCTGCATATATATCTCAATTGGGGGTCGAGAGGTGACCAAACAAAAGCACTGCCGCCACGTTGGACCGCTTTTTACGGAAAGTGTACGCACAACTATTATGGTACATTACTGATGTTTACACTGTGCGCTGCCATTGTAAGGCGGTCCAGCATATTATGACGTCATGTTAAAAAGGGGTCTATAGTTGACTCCGTCCGAACCAGTACCATCCACTCTCCATCACTCTACCAGTGGGGTTTAAGCATTGACAAATACACGGATCCCTCGTCGGGCCTTTGAGGATCTTACTCGTCACTGAGCACGTGGCTCGGTTTTTCCTCTTGGACATGAAGCTGGTGGTGTCGCCGTCCACAGCATTGCCGGCGACGTGCGTGCTCATGGTTGTGCTCTGCTCGGCTGGTCTGCCGACGATGGATGTCGCCGTACTCACTGCAGGCAACACAGGCAAGAACGGTGAAGCATTAGGTCATAATTTGTCATCTCGTCTCGTCTCGTCTCGTCTCGCCTCGTCTCGTCTCGTCTCGTCTCTTCTCGTGTCGTGTCGTAACGTCTCGTCTCATCTCATCTCATCTCATCTCATCTCATCCCATCCCATCCCATCCCACCCGTCCCATCCCATCCCATCCCACCCATCCCATCCCATTCCATCCCATCGATCCCACCCATCCCATCCCATCCCATCCCATCCCATCCCACCCATCCCATCCCATCCCAGCCATCCCATCCCATTCCATCCCATCCCGTCCCATCCCATCCCATCCCATCCCATCCCATCCCATACCATCCCATCCCACCCGTCCCATCCCAGCCATCCCATCCAATTCCATCCCATCCCATCCCATCCCATCCCATCCCATCCCATCCCATCCCATCCCATACCATCCCATCCCATCCCATTCCCATCCAATCCCACCAATCCCATCCCATCCATCCCATCCCATCTCATCCCACCCCACCCCATCCCATCCCATCCCATCCCATCCCATCCCATCCCATCCCATCCCATCCCACTCATCCCATCCCATCCCATCCCATCCCATCCCATCCCATCCCACTCATCCCATCCCATCCCATCCCATCCCATCCCATCCCATCCCACCCCATCCCATCCCATCCCATCCCATCCCATCCCGTCCAATCTCATCTCAAGAGATGTCGCGAGAAAGAACAAAGCGATGCAGGCTATAGTACGAGGAATGCAAATCAATCAGACCGCACCAAGCACAAATGCTACTCACTATCTAAAGATCAAATAACACAGAACAGTAACAGCAGACTGCCTTTAACCTATACAACCACACCCTCACAGCCAACACAGCCATTATTCAGATTAAAGGCCACCGCACACTATACGATCCGACTACGATCCGACTGGTTTTGGGCAGATCGCAAAGCATGCTGGGAGTCGTAAGAGTGACGTATCTCAGTCGGGGACCCGGTCGGATGGTCAGTCGTAAAGATTCGACTGTCAAATCTTTATGACTGAGTCGTTCGATTGGTCTCAATAAGCTGAGCGATTAAATGCGTTTCCGAATATTGGAATAATGCCCCGACCTCCGCACGGCACCTCCATGACAGTGACCTCGCAGAGTTGCAGCGAGGTTGTACGCGGAATGTCCACGGTCAGGTAGCGGGCCACAATCGGACCGTCGCACTCCCGGGAGACGTAGGCGCCCCGGACCCTGGCCTCGGCGTCGGTGACCGGGGCGCCGCACGGCTCGTTCTCGGTGGCCGTCGTCTCCAATCCCGCTCGGATCTGGGCCCCGGCCAGTCGGTCACCTGAATTCAAATGGATTGCATCTGAATGAGAAACACTCGACTCGACGCAAACAAACATCGTCTTCAATGTAATATTATGCACGACGCCACGCGGTACACTGTAGAAACGGTGCTCACATCATGCACATGGATGAAGTATGTTGAGGCACATGGTGCACGATACATGCGCACGAGGTGATGCTCACTTTCACTCCATGTGCTTGAGGTACAGTAAATAGGGAGATGTTCTTGTACATGAAGCACTTCATGGACCTCATCCTATTTTCGCTCAAGTGATTACAATGCCCCATGTGCTTGAGCTACAGTATTTTATGTGCATGAAGTACAGTAGGTGCCTCAATTGTTCATGATTCTGGGACAAATATGTGCCATTGCAGAAGTGCACGAGGTGCAGTTCGTTTTTACAGTGTATATATACAGTCGAACGTCGCTGGAACGAACGCCGATATAACGAATATTCGGCTTTTACGAAGATGCCCTTTCATGACAGCCGATTTTTTGTACAGAGTTATCACTGTGATTCAACTCCATTATGTGCTTATACACAAGTCTGAGTTTGGCATTATTTCTCAAGAGAATAGAAGGGAAAGCCACTCGTGTCTGTTGACTAGAGTTTTAAATACGCAGTGGCTGTTGTTACGGCAGTCGTCCGTGTGGTTCCCTGACTTCACAGTATTCGTCAGGATGTTTAGCTCTTGGAACCAGACTATCAGCTAATAGACTGGTTCAACCAGCCTGCAATGCTGACGAAATACAATCAAGTCAGGGAACCACACGGACGACTGCCGTAACAACAGCCACTGCGTTTTAAATACCATTGCTCCTGTGCATTATATGCACAGTACCTCGTCGGCTCGTGCTCAAAGTCAAAAGAGTGAAATCAATAACGAGTTGAAATAAGCCGCTACGACGTATACACATCTTCGGACGGCATATTTCTCGAGGGGCACGGCACTCTGCCCTCGTTATCTTGTCCAAGGCGGTCTGACACTGGTACAGTACGGCTCCAGGCAAAGATCCGGGCCAGCGCCAAACGCACGCAAATCCCGGCACAATAGCGCTATACCACGCTGGGTGCAAGCTGTACACGGCTCGCAGACCGCGCCGCTGCCATACCACACATTCTGTGTCCTTACATTGTGTACAAGCATTTACGCAGCTGAGACGTGCACACGACATAATACGCACGTAAGTAGAGCGTTCGTATTATGTAGAGCGATCAATAGGGCTGCATGTCGCAACTATCGTCGACGATTTCACGAACCGACGAATCCGTCCAAAAATCACTCAGTAATATATTTTTAGTTTTGCTATTCAGTCACATTTTTACGTCCTTCGTATTAAAGTTAAGGTTTGAATGATAGAAAGTGTCTAATTTACTAATTATGGCAACTGTTAAAATCGGCGAATGTGTTTGAAGTGAGAGTTGTGTTTCCGCGAACCGACGAATACCGATTCGTCAGTTTGTGACAACATTCCTGCCCTGGCTTGAAATGTTCACGAACCGGCGAATCGCCGTACTGGGCTATACTAGGCCGGATTTTGGATTTCTAAACCGGCGACCAACGCCTTGGTCAAGGCCTTGGTTATATAAAAGGACCGACATATGACGCTTAACCATCGTCGTTCAGCCATGCTGGTACCCCATTAATTGTGTGGGGACTATACAAGGACGTGTTTTGTAAACCAGCGTAGGTTAGGGTTACGGCGCTACACTTAGGGTTATGGTTACGGATAGAGTTAGAGTTCGGGTTGGGTTAGCGTTACTGATAGAGTTAGGATTAGGATTAGGATTAGGGTATAGGTTCAGGATTAGGGTTGTTAGGGTTAGAGTTAGGATAAGGGTTAGGGTTGTTTCCTGCTTGTGCCTGTAACTACCCGAGAAATGCATGAATGAATGAATGGATGAATGAATGAATACGGGAGGCCTCAGCAAAACCTGGCTTCGCGCATGCGCACTTATAGCTTAGCCACGGTGGTTAGGTGACATACGTCATGACGCTTATATGCCTCCTTTCATGGGGAGGATGAATTTTAGGCTGCGACATCTCAGGTCTAAGGGGCCCGATTAAACGACTTACTGCAACAGTCCTTGCGGTTCAAGACGGTGACTTTGGCGATGCAGTGAACGGCGCCCAGATCCACTCTCCACCACGGGTTGGCCATCATTACTAACATGGGAGATGCAAACAAAACCCAGATAATATCAGACTGATCAAAAAGTAAACCCCTTGGATGCAAAGGGACCACAAATACGACTCTGTCAAAATCCAACCAATGCAATGCATGTGATCAACTAGGACGTGTAAAGCAGTATCTTCAGGATAGCACAAAAACACACCAACAGGACGATCTGTCTTCGTTTTCTGTTTGTTTGGCTATTAATTAGTTTGCTGTTTGTCTATATGGCTTTTATTTGTTATTTTGGTATGGTGTATGTAACTTCTATGATATGCATCATTTATTTAAATATGATTGTAAATCCAATCATCAAATTAGTGTGTTATTTATTCAAATAGGCCTACATTATGTATACCTCCCTGTAACTGACATTTTGTTTGCTCTTGGAGGAGATTTAAAAAAAAAAAAAAAAAATAAGAAAATAAGAATGATCGGTTTGACATCATCATTAAAACTGGATTATATAGAATACCGAGATTTGAGCTCTAATTGTTTACTGACACAATTATCCGTACATGGCACGGAACAAACGACATGTCGGTTTGGACAGCAGATTGCAGGGATCACGTTATCTATCGTAAATCGATGACGAAACAGGCAATGGACCTTTCCCATGAAATATGCAAATTAGACCTAGCGCATGCGCTTAACTAAATTGGTGGGCAAGCGGGCTGCCAACCATCATAGTTTTCCACGGGCGTGCGCGCGTTCCTTCTCACTAACAGTTTGGCGTGCGGTCATTGGCTATTCAGCGTCTCCTACGCCCGTATTTCGAAACCTGCACGCAACGCGCACTCGTTTGCCCACCAATTTAGTAAAGCGCATGCGCCAGCTCTTATTTGCATATTTCATGGGAAAGGTCCATTGAGAACTCCTTCTCACCGGTGGCTGAACACGACTTGGTTACGAAATTTGACGAGATACCGCCATCAACCGCCCAACCAGGAACGTATTTCGTGTGTGTTGCGCTTTGGCTGGCTGGTCTTCCCACAATGGGCAATCTGACGAGGCCTGCCGGGGGATAATACAATGCTTCGTTACGAAAATGAATGAATAGATCCACCTTTAGAGTGATTTAAGGGTGGGATGAATGGATAGATGGATGGAGGGATGGATGGTGGATGGAGGGATGGGATGGATGGATGGAGTGGGTGGATGGACGAATGGATGGATGGACGGTTGGGATGGATGGTCCAAATGGACAGATGGATGGATGGATGGATAATGGATGGTGGATGGATGGATGGGATGGATGGATGGAGTGGGTGGATGGATGAATGGATGGATGGACAGTTGGGATGGATGGTCCAAATGGACAGATGGATAGATGGATGGATGGATGGATAATGGATGGTGGATGGATGGATGGGATGGATGGATGGAGTGGGTGGATGGATGAATGGATGGATAGACGGTTGGGATGGATGGTCCAAATGGACAGATGGATAGATGGATGGATGGATGGATAATGGATGGTGGATGGATGGATGGGATGGATGGATGGAGTGGGTGGATGGATGAATGGATGGATAGACGGTTGGGATGGATGGTCCAAATAGACAGATGGATAGATGGATGGATGGATGGATGATGGATTGTGGGTGGATGGATGGGATGGATGGATGGAGTGGGTGGATGGATGAATGGATGGATGGACGGTTGGGATGGATGTCTAAATGGACAGATGGATGGATGGATGGATGGATGGATGGATAATGGATGGTGGATGGATGGATGGGATGGATGGATGGAGTGGGTGGATGGATGAATGGATGGATGGACGGTTGGGATGGATGGTGGATGGATGGATGGGATGGATGGATGGAGTGGGTGGATGGATGAATGGATGGATGGACGGTTGGGATGGATGGTCCAAATGGACAGACGGATAGATGGATGGATGGATGGATAATGGATGGTGGATGGATGGGATGGATGGATGGAGTGGGTGGATGGATGAATGGATGGATGGACGGTTTGGATGGATGGTCCAAATGGACAGATGGATAGATGGATGGATGGATGGATGGATAATGGATGGTGGATGGATGGATGGGATGGATGGATGGAGTGGGTGGATGGATGAATGAATGGATGGACGGTTGGGATGGATGGTCCAAATGGACAGATGTATAGATGGATGGATGGATGGATAATGGATGGATTGGATGGATGAATGGGGTGGGTGGATGGATGAATGGATGGATGGACGGTTGGGATGGATGGTCCAAATGGACAGATGGATGGACGGACGAACGGACGGACTGATATACCTAGCCCTTGGCATGGAGTTTCGTCAACTGTTACTTCGCAAAGCTGCAGGGTAGATTCCCCTGGTATGTCCACGCTGACGTAACGTGCTAGGAGTGGCTTGCCGCACAGCCTGACGACGACGTCGCCGGGAGCTTTGGCTTCGTCCGGTGAGATGGGAGCACCGCACGCCGGGTTGTCGGTAGGGGTCTTCAGCACGCCCGCGCGGATCACTGCGTGTTCCAGTCTCGTATCTGAATGCAATAGACATCATAGGACATAGCGTCATGAATACCCGCGTCCAACAGAACAGAAAGGAACAAATGCACAAACGGACGAACCATGCAGTCACTGTGACGCGGAGCACTAATAATTTGTTGTCTCATCTGATGTTCAAGATAAATGGTTTCTACCCGTATTATATTACTCAAAAATTCATCAAGCCAACTGCGATATACCCGGTACTGCATGGAACCTTTGACATCATCTCACCATCTTCATGTATCCATCTTCGAAGTTTTGCAAGTGTATAAGACCTACCACGGCTTCAGTCCGTAGTATATGGTCTGCCTTTCCCCAATAGCCCAATCTATCATGAAGCTTGCATGTGTAATTATTATTTTGTCTAGTTTTCAAACGAAGGCGGGTACTGGTAGTGGTATAGCAAAAAGTAGGTTGATAACTAAGTTGTTTCGGTCTTAGCTCAGATGGTTAGAGCGCTGGTACTCAAAACCAGAGGTCTCTCTTTTGCTTCAATTTGTTTAATATTTCCCAGTCAGTTTTTCCTTAATTTGTTTGACTGAAATTGAAAAGGCTGCAACGGTCCACTGTGTGCGATCCTCAAGCTGCCGTCACAGGCTGATGTTTGCATCTGAATGAAAACGGGTGCCACAACCCCGGCAAAGACTACAGTCCACTATTTGACCAGGCCATCATCTAGGGCCTATAAGGGCTGCATAGCTCAGAATGGTTACAGCTGGCCTGGTATACACGAAACCAGAGGTCTCGGGTTCAAGTCCCGGTGAAGTCAAAGTTTTCCCGTGCCATTTTAGGGTGTGTTTAGGGTGGTATTAGGCGGGGTTTGGGTGGGGGGGCTGAGGTGGGATCAAGGTGAGGCGGGACCGGATGAGTGATAGCAGCATTTGTTGGGATTAAGGCTAATCGGGGGATTGAGGTGGGACTAAAGTGGATGCGTTAACTCACTGCAGCAGTCGAGTCGATTCAAGACGGTGACCTTCGTGATGCAGTGATAGCCGCCCAGGTCTACTCTCCACCAAGGGTCCAGCTTCTCCACCACTACAGGATGCAAAGAAGTCATTAGTTTCTGTTGCTATCAAACCGATGAGTCAGAATGCAAGTCTCCTGCAGAGGGTACGATCCGAACCGCAACTGCGAAAGTTTGCGGGGTCACCACGGAAGTCATCTCTTCCGTTTCAGTCAGTGCGTAATCGCGATTTTCGACTTTCTCTAAAATCATAACTGTAATAAATCGTGTAGTTCTTTGAAGTTAAATTGATATACACAAATGTTGCAAACTGCTTTTTAGAAAGCAGATGGTGTCTTTAAGTTACATTTCTGCCTTTGAGAAAGGTCCTGCTAGGATCGAAACGTCAGGCCCGCTAAATGTTGACATTCTTTGAAGTTAATCAAAAAAAAAAAACTGTTGCAAACTGCTCACTGAATAAAACGACCCGCAATTACAAACATTTCAAAAGTTTGAGGATCTGACGTCTCGATCATAGCAGGAACTTTCTCAAAGGCTCTGTATTTATATAGCTTTGGTGGAGATCGCCACCTTCACGGAGGGAGACGGAGTTGCCTGTTTTGGTTTCTTTTACCTTAAAACATTTTTATCTCTTTTTTTTTTTACCATGGACTTCGCGTTCTGCGATGGTGTCTTTAAGTTACATCATTCCAAAGTATACACGAAGAAAGATACAAATATAAATAAGGTATTAGCACTCGATAGATCAGGAATGAGACTGAGGCGAACGTAGTAGCTTTAAAACCTCTGGGAACAGCCGGTCACTCGACGTGTCGGGCAGCTTGTCCTCTGCCCGTACACTGTCAGGAGACTGCACGGAGATGAGAAATGACATTGTGTTACAACTGATAATGACCAACGCCTATCGCTAGTCGATAATTTGTCACCACTTGAATGATACTGATCACCAACCGAGAATGTTACACAGACTGACCCATATTGCAGTGAAATGTTCGAGCCAATAATGCATCAGCTACTTTATCCGATGGGAGGTAATGCATTATTGGTTAGAGTGTTTGGGGACTGCACTATCAATTCGGAGGCGATACATTCTGGTTCAAAATCTGCTACAACATGGGCCAATGTGTGTTACATTATCGGTTAGTGACAGAGTAACGATCAAGAAGTGCATGGCGATACAATATCAATTTGTGCTACATTAGGCGATGGTCAAGGCCCTATATCAGTTGTAATACCCTGTCATTTTCCAAGAGGTTTGGGATTCACTGCAGTCCTGTCTGAAATATCCTCATAAGCCCTCGTAAGGGCGGTGGGCGCAGGTTATGGGCAGTGGGCAACATTTTTTTCCGTATCACATAATTATTTGCTATGGGCCAATGTGTTTGTGCACAAACAATTTACGAGGTGGAGGCTAGGGGGAGGGGAGGGGGCTACACCAGTTGAAGTTAAAGCTAGGGATCGGCTTTCTGCACAGCCAATAAAGGCTTTCTGCACAGCGAATACAACGCACGTGAACAATCTGAGTGACCTGAGACTCAATTCTTCATACTCTGTGCACAAACATAATGGGCCCATAGCGAATAATGTGGTTCGGGAAAAAAAATGGCGGAGGGGCATGGGGGGGTTGGGTCAGGAACCAAACAGTTCGTCTTACGTGTGTGAGAGCACGATTTTGCCATGACGGCTGAGCTGCTGCCGTCCACAGCCCTCTCGGCGGTGAACTTCATCCGGGTGGTGCTCTGCTCGGTCGGCTTTCCTTCCAGGGACATCTCTCTGGACGCTGAAATGGGACGGCCGGAGCCAAACGACAAAGGCAACGCTCAAGCCGACACGAGCGCCGTACACGCTGTCCCCCATGCAGTGGGGACTTGCTCTCCTATTGCACCGGGACCGTTTCTTCATAAACCGATGAAAGCGAGCATCTAATGGGTCCTGACCATAGAGCTCTCTAAATGAACTAGAGTGCGCAGTCATCGCGTGACGCGTGCCGACATGGGGACTGCGACGCCATTACCAAAGAGGGCAAATGCATGGATCTCTATGGGGAAAGCTAAACCCAATTTTTTACGAAAGAAAGTAGGACATTAAAATTCGCTAATCCCGGGAGGTATTGATGGCCTTTCCTTTCATTACTTAAAACTATTTCTATAATATTTTCGTTTCAGCATTCACAACCTTCCGGCTATACCTTTCCCCATTCACATGACGCGCGATTGCTATACATCCGGGCACTTCGAGCTGAAGTTGCCCTCTTCGGTAATGGCGGATGAGCGTCCATGTCGGCACACGTTCGTACCGTGCGTTGATAGGGGAGTGTGCACTCTAGTTTATTTATAGAGCTCTATGGTCCTGAACAATTCGATTTGTTGCCTATATATGCCTATACAGCTATACATGGTGACTATACGGCTGCCTCTTTTCGGGGCTTTTCATTAGTTTCCACACTTGTTTCACACTGGCTCTAGTCAGTAAGTGCAATCATTATTAAGTTATTATTAAACGTGCAGAACTGTGAAATGTTCCACTAACGTCTTCCCCCATACTGCTACGCTTTGGAACTCTCTACGTACATCATGTTTTCCATCTTCGTACAAACTGGATCTCTTCAAGAGGAACGTGAAAAGATACCTGCGTTCCCTTTGACTTGTCTTTCTTTATCTGTCTATTCCTCTTCTATTTTTTCCTGTAGCCATCACCTTGAGTGGCCTTATAAGGCCTTGTGTTTGGCGATCTTTCATTTTTTTAAAGACTGACGGTGTTCACATAGTGGTGTATGGCTTGTTAACTTTGGGAGATCAGCACAGAAACGGTTAGAAAAGACGTGGGTATTTAGGTCTCTTGTCAAAAAGATCATCGGTTGAGTGCCGGTTGAATTCATCCGACCGATAAAATTTCCCCCGGTAGAAAGCCGATTGTACTGGACTCTGAGGTGAAAAATTCACGGTGGCTATCCGGTGGAAACGACATCGGACGGGTCAAATCATCTGATACCCAACCAATGATCATTTTGACAAGAGTCTAAGGAATAAATAAAATGTTATGTATTCTAGAGGTCCTTACGGTCGCCCGCGACTTCCTCTACTTGGACCTCGCATAGCGCAAGACTTAGACGGCCGACGAAGTCCACGCTGATGTAGCGTGCCTGCAGCGGCTCGGGGCATTCCCTGGAGATGATGCCTCCTAAGGGCGTTGCCTCTTTGAGGGTGATGGGCGGGCCGCACGCCGGGTTCTTGGTCGGCGTGATATCGAGCCCGGCCCGAATCACGACCCCTGCCAGTCGGGTACCTGAAGACGAGGAGGAGAAGGAATGGAGAGGGGAGGGAGAGGAGAGGGGAGGAGAGGAGAGAAGAGGACAGGACAGGACAGGACGGGACGGGGCGGGACAGGACAGGACGGGGCAGGACGGGACAGGACAGGAAAGGAAAGGAAAGGACAGGACAGGACAGGACAGGACAGGACGGGACAGGACAGGAAAGGAAAGGAAAGGAAAGGACAGGGCAGGACGGGACAGGACAGGAAAGGAAAGGAAAGGACAGGACAGGACAGGACGGGCGGGACAGGACAGGACAGGACAGGTCAGGACAGGACAGGAGAGGGGAGGAGGGGAGGAGAGAGGAAAGCAGAGAATAGCAGAGGGAAAGGGAGAGGACAGGAGAGGACAAGGACGGAAGAAGAAAGAATTTTGGAAAATGTTCGAATTTCCTTAAATTGTGTGTCATTTTCGTTGCTGCCTTGAGCTGCATTTAACCATGCGCGAATGTCGCGCCGGTAGCGATATTGTTGATAAATACCCAGCATATGCAATAACAAAAAGCAGTTTGGAATAAAGAGAAGAAGAATTTAACTCACTGCAACAGTCCGCACGATTGTAGAGGGTGACTTTACTGATGAAGTGTTCATTCTCCAGGTCGACTCTCCACCATGGGTTGAGTGCAAAGGTGGCTGCAGAGAAGTCATTGATAAATCAAATTCGCTCTTACCGTATACAATATAGTAGACCTACAGCTAGAGCTCCAAGTGACTTCCTTAGGATCAAAGAGTCGACCAAAGGAGATTGCAATTTCCAATACGAGCTGTTTTAGACCATACAGGCGCTGTTACAGTGTATATAGCGTGGAGATTATTGTAACCACCAAAACGTTTGGGGGAAACAGTGTTTACCGCACTCCTTAACCCACACCCCGCCCCGTACATTTGGACTGGTATTGGCTGCCATGAATTCATTCCAGCGGTTGGGATTTCATTTACCAATACTTCCAACCTTCTTATACCCTTATTATGATACCCTGGTGATGTTTGACGCTGGTCGTTGAACTGGTGCTCAATTGTATCTGTCCGCAGTGAAGTCTAATGTGCAGTTATACTGACCATCTACCATCTGGCTCTCTTCCCCAAGCCCTGGCCAATCCGTTGTCACTGCGCATGCCTCCAACCCACCATTAGACTTTGGCATGCCCCAATCAAAAACCGCCGATGTCAGGAATGAACTCAGGTGGATCTGACTCAGCCATAGCCTGATCCAGAGCCTAAGCCGCGGTATAGTGAGCCGGCACACAACGCCTCCTCGTCCCATTAGAGAGGTTTCGCAAGCCAGCGGATACGCGTACGCATACGTTTACCTATACGAACCCGTTCCGTAATCACGGCGTATTGGTGGTGCTGTTCCCACTAGTCTAAAATTAGGTCTATTTCCGACACCATGAATTCACGTTTTCATACCCTACTTTGACACTAATCTGTTCGTATTTCAATGTCTTTGAAACTACCAAAAATGACCCCTACGTATTCAGCGATTACTCGGTTATGAACGACATCATCCGTGTTCACCAAAAATTAAAGACGATTTACTAGAAATCCGAGTTTTCCCATGCGTTTCTTCGAGATATCCTCGTCGTCTGCACGTTTAGCGGATAGTAAGTAGCATAATTATGACGTCATATGTGATGACGTTTCCGTTGCACTAACCGTATCCGTTCGCTTGCGACACCTCTCTATAACACACGATGGCGGGTCTCTCTGTAATCGGCTCGTATATGTCATTTCATGGTCTCATTTCAAGAAATACACTTTCCAATGTAAATCAATGCATGGTTGTTTGAGAGAAAGCGGAGGCGGGCTGTTCTTACCGACGTGTGAGCAGGATCTTGTAGCCGCTATAATGCCTGCGGTATTGCCATCGTTCGCCAACGCGGCCGGCAGAGAATAGCCTGTTGAGCTTTGCGATGACGGTTTGCCGACGATGGAAAGCTCTTTGGAGACTGCAAAAACAAACAAACAGAGAGACAGGCTGACCGACAGACAGAACTATTTCAATGTAAGATATCAAAGTGACCTCAGAGAAGAGAAGCCATTTAATATAGGGGTTGTTCTATAAGCAACACCTTTGCTTTCAGCACAAACAAGTCTCGATCCCTAGAATCGGCTCGCCAACCGAAAACTTCACTTAACTTTCAGAACTTAACTGTAAAGAACCGAATTGAATGCAAATCCAAAATCAACAGGCATGATCTCAATGTGGCCTCTAGAACCCTGTGTAGCCAAGGAAGACATAAGGAAGACATGAATTTTTAACAAGAGACAAATATCACATTGTGGAACGTTTGTTATGACTGTACTTTTAAGTCATCTCTTTCGAGTAGTGCTTATATCTAAAGTGGCGGCAATTCCTGCAATGTGACGGTGTCTCTACTTGGTGTTTCCTCAAACTTCATCAAGAAATAAAAACAGTGTATGAAAGGTCCTATACAACATTGGTGAAGGTCAAAAGATTGCCACAGTTTGT
Source organism: Luidia sarsii (assembly GCA_949987565.1). Classification (NCBI taxonomy): domain Eukaryota; kingdom Metazoa; phylum Echinodermata; class Asteroidea; order Paxillosida; family Luidiidae; genus Luidia; species Luidia sarsii. The sequence goes on from OX465118.1 coordinate 1,626,495, forward strand.
GTAATCACAAATCGTTGTTTCCCAAAGGCCAGGCGCAAAGAAACAAGTGGATATAGTTGCGATAGAGTTTACAAAATAAAAACACGATCGACGTTACACGCGACTTCGTTAGCCAGTACACCTGTACATGCATTAAAAAGCCTACGGTAACAAGTTCGCTCGTCTGGGAACACGACTATCACCTCTTGTTGCATAGGTTCTACGGTTTTAAACGTGAAAACGAATATTTATTTTAAAAATGTGTCACTGTAAAACATGCAAAAACACGTACTTTACACATCGTATTTTAATAGTTTGTTCCTATAAGACCATTCTAATGGTTTAAACCGCTTCAATCGGCGCGATACAAAAACAAATTAACAAAAATGTTCGACGCTCCGTGCTTAACCTCCTATGCAAGGTGCCCGGAAGTCAGGAAGCTCGCGGTAACACGTATACATTATCGAGGCCAACTTACACGTTCTATTGCAGGACACTGCTTCGACCGTCACCTCGCACAGCTGCAAGGTAGCGATGCCGGGGATATCCACGCTGACGTAGCGTGCGAATAGGGGTTCCTGGCACTCCCGCACCACGGTACCGCCCAGGGGTGCGGCCTCGTCGGCGGTAACGGGCAGACCGCAGGCCGGGTTCTCGGTGACCGTCCTCATTACGCCTGCCCGAAACACCGCATTCTCCAGTCGAAAACCTCCAAATAGAAGTTAACATTTTGTTTATCTGCTTGGTGGTTGGGTTTTAGTGTTAAGGGGAATGAACACACTAATTTACTCTTGGGCTGAGATGGCGGTACAGTATTTTATTGATGTACAAGACAGTGTACATGTATATGTACAGAGCTATGCTTGAATGCCCAAGTTGAAAGGTGGAGCGCTAAGAAAAGTGATGTGGCTCGAATGAAGGTAGCAGGAGAAGTGAGAAATAGTCTTAGGAGAAAGAATTGGTAGATTGAGAAACAAACAAGTCAGGGTAGCTTTCTAAGAAAAAATGATGACTCATAGTCAGGAGTGCAACACTGGACAGAGCACTGACCACTCAGGGTCATTGGTCAGCCTCACTGGTGTAAAACAATGTGTGCAAGTAATTGCTTGAGGCTGTACAGTGTAAGTGTAGGTCCAGGAAGTAGTGAGTAACAACAATTCTATGAAATGGTGGACATGTGGCAAAACAATTATACGGTGTCTTATGTGGAAATAAGGATATACAGTATTGATCAGCAAATTGAAAAAAGTAACAGAGGAAAATGCATATAAGGAAATATAATCAATGTCTGTAATGAAACGCTACAGGTTTGTTGGTTGATGGGTGGTTGGTTGTTGGGTGGTTGGTTTGTTGGTTGATGGGTGGTTGGTTGTTGGGTGGTTGGTTTGTTGGTTGATGGGTGGTTGGTTGGGTGGGTGGTTGGTTTGTTGGTTGATGGGTGGTTGGTTGGGTGGTTGGTTGGTTGGTTGGTTGTTGGGGTGGTTGGTTGGGAGGCTGGTTGAATGGTTTAGCAGGACCTTTCTCAAAGCCAGAATCAAAGAATTTCTCAACGACGTTTGTGCTTGAAAAAATGTCTATAGCTTCTAAGGACTTCGGATCCTCGATATGTCTACACTTGCTGTATACTGTAACACTCACTGCAGCAGGTTCCCCGATTCAAGATGGTGACTTTGCTGATGCAATGAAATCCGCCAAGATCCACTCTCCACCAGGGGTTGAACGTATCAGGGCCTGAGAACAAGGGAACCGTTTTGTATTGGAATGCTGGAACTAAAGAATACGTATCATAATACAACCCTCTTACCTCCGTCTAGCCCTTATCGTGAGGTCATCGGGTTACGACGGATTTCACCGAGTGCTTAGGGCTCTGACAAGAGACTGTCTCCGACAACATGCAGGGTGAACACTGCCAACGCCACACTCAATCTCACAAGAGCTGACCTTCAAATGTCTTTATATGGAAGCTTATAGGTTAATCAAATAATATCAACGGTTTGTTTGACTACTATATTTTGGTTTACTATTTCTAGTAGGTGGAATAAGAGAAATCATGTCACAAATTGGGATATTATTCATTCCCAGTGCTGTATCAGATCATGGAGGAAGGAAAATCCTCCATGATCAGATCAAAATGTGACTCGGAACTCGTGCTTCGAGACTCGACCTTTGTGAATCGTGACTCGAACCCGGGCTGTCCGGCCAGATGGCTCGGTAGCTGGACTCGGCCTCGGAGTCTAGAGGTAGGACTCGGACTTGGGCTCGGACTCGGTTTTGTCTATTTTGTTTCTTTTTTTATAGCCCCGGATACAGATCTGAGCGTCGAGCGGACAGACACCCCAGGACTCGTCTTACGGGTGTGCGCGCAGGATCCGCCTTTAATATCGGTTGAGGTGCTGCCGTCCACAGCTCTCCCTGCCGCCAAATCTTTGAAGGTCGTGCTCTGCTTGGCCGTTTTACCGACAATGGGCAAATTCTTGGGAGCGGCTGACGGATTTGAATAAAGAAGAAGAAAAAGAAGAAGAAGAAAAAGAAGAAGAAGAAAAAGAAGAAGAAGAAAAAGAAGAAGAAGAAGAAGAAGAAGAAGACGACGAAGAAGAAGAAGAAGAAGAAGAAGAAGAAGAAGAAGAAGAAGAAGACGAAGAAGAAGAAGAAGAAGAAGAAGAAGAAGAAATAGTTATGTTAACAATGTTGCAACCATCTTACTGACTTGAATTAACACAAGTTAAACCACCACGACAGTAGCTCTCTTGACATTGGATCGTTCTCAAAATCCAAGTCAGAAAGCTCTTCTAACTAAACATGAAAACGCCAGGCCTTCTGTATCTGTATATAATAGAACAAGGAAAATTAGATAGCCACTAAATTCCGACTTCAGCCTTGTCTGTAAAAGAGACCAAACTGGGGGCACGGGGAAGACTGGCCTGCCGTGACCCCACTGGTAATGATCTTCACATCGCTTCAGCTAGCACTGCGTATACTACCATGGAGCCAATAATTCAGAGCCGCTTCCGCTTTATAGGCACAGAAAGTCACAATCGATGGAAGGAATCAGCCAGCCAGTGCTCCACTTATATTGACTGCTGAGTGCAGAGTAGTCGTATCCATGTCACGAGCAATTCACACCACGCAAGAAAACGATCTGTAACCCTGTTTATCCAATGGAAACTGCCATTTAAAGGCACAATTTAACGCACATGAAGCTGAATTTAAATAGGACCCTTATCTGACATACCAAACGGGCACTACACTTTTGGTTTAAGAAATAGACGAAATGGAATATGTTTAACTTTTTAAGAAGTTCATTCGAGTACTATGCAAACAAAGTAGCATGACAAGTCGTTGCCATGCTCTCTTTTTATCAAAAGGAAAGGGGTTTGCGTTGGGTATACGCGAATCCGGTATAGTTTTAAGTGTATTACCTGACACTTCCCTCTCCTCAAAAAAGTATCTCTCATTTTCTTGTAGCACAATGAAGTCATCCATTATCCTTCTTTCCTCCTCCTCCTCCTCCTCCACCTCTTCTTGATCTTCAAGATTGAAGTCTTCAAATGGTTTTGTTTCGTCCTCCTCTTCAAACTTCATTAAAAAAAAATGCGAATCCCAAAAGACCCGTCAAATACTCCCAATCAAATGAAAATACCAGATTTGGGTGGTTTTTTTAACCACAGTGAAGGGAACCTGAGTGGGATATTTCAAAATCAATTGGATTGCGCTGTCAAATATTCTGGCTGAGCTAAAAGGCAATTTGAATTAGTCCATATGCAATGCATGGGCAGGTCGTGAAATCCATAATTATTGGAGGTGTCCTTCGGATGTCAGATGAGAGATGAGAAGAATCGTACTTCAGTTGGGTAGATTCGTATAAGGGTGAGCGTTTGCCGAGGATCAGAGTCACTCTCCTTCGCGTTGCTACGGTCGGAAGCACGGGCTTCGTCCCAGAAGATGACTACCAGGCCTACCGAGAATAATGCAGGGCGCGATGGCTGGAACAATATGGGGATAATAAGAGATGACGGTACAGTCGGAAAAATGCTCTCTGATAAAAAAAAATCTCTCAAGAGATTAGAGCCCCTGGCGTCTCTGATGAACCCTTTAGGACCATTCATAAAGATAGTTTTCAGGTAAACTAGAGGGAACTAGAGGGAACTCAAAGAAACTAGAATAAGCTATAGGAGATGGGGGAACTATGGGGAACTGAAGGGAACTAGAGGGAAAATAGGGAACTATAAGGGAACTACATGGAACTAGAGGAGATTAAAGTGAACTAGAGGGAACTACAAGGAACTACAGGGAACTAGAGGGGAAAATAGGGAACTAGAGAAACTAGAGGGAACTACAGGGAACTACAGGGAACTACAGTGAATTGGAGGGGAAAATAGGGAACTAGAGGGAACTACAGTAAACTAGAGGGAACTAGAGGGAACTAGAGGGGAAAATAAGAAACTAAACGGAACTAGAAGAAAAATAGGGAACTAGAGGGAACTAGAGGGAACTAGAGGGAACTAGAGGGAACTAGAGGGCACTAGAGGGGAAATAGGGAACTGGAGGGAACTAAAGGGAACTAGAGGAAACTAGAGGGAACTAGAGGGAACTAGAGGGAACTAGAGGGAACGAGAGGGAACTAGAGGGAACTAGAGGGAACTAGAGGGGAAATAGGGAACTGGTGGGAACTAGAGGGAACTAGAGGGAACTAGAGGGAACTAGAGGGAACTAGAGGGAACTAGAGGGAACTAGAGGGGAAATAGGGAACTGGAGGGAACTAAAGGGAACTAGAGGGAACTAGAGGGAACTAGAGTGAACTAGAGGGAACTAGAGGGGAAATAGGGAACTAAAGGGAACTAAAGGAAAAATAGGGAACTACAGGGAACTAGAGGGGACCATAGAGAAATAGAGAGGATGGCACAAAACAAGTTTGTTGAAGGGAACAAGTTGGGCGGCCCATGTCCGAGGAAGGATGGGGTGTGTAGGTGATTCAATATGGACCCAATGGGGGACTGATGGGTAGGCTATGGCAAAGGTCTGTCTCAATGCTGAAACTATTACAACATGTCGATTTCCTCACGGGAGAGTCAACGTGGATGGGTCCCTCTCGTCAGGAGTATAACTGACTGACAACGGACCAATTGAAACGTTGGGATAAAGATGACATTGTAAGCAACGGTGGGGCGGGTTATGTCTTTGTGTGTTGTGGGGTGTTTTGTTCAGGACAGGTAACCGGTTGATTAACAAAGGGTGCCGCTCAGTCAATCAGAATGGACCCGTTGTCGGCGGCGCACGGACCGGGGAAGTTCGAAGCGGTGCGGGTGCACGCAAAATTGATTTTGAAGGCGCGCTGAGGCGTAGTGTCAAGCCAATGTTCCTCGGAACACAAGGGGAAGTCAGTTCGAGCGACGGCTTGTGTGAATCGCGGATTCGGCCTCGGGTCCAGTTAGCCCCGCCCACCGAGTACTCGGAGATCTTGTATATATAAAGTCCTCGATTGTACCAACATTGCTAACTGCACTGTATAGGCCTATATTTCATTTGGTGGTGATCACGTTCAACTTGTCTACGAATATTGAGTACTTATAGCTTAGGATACAAGTGGAACTATGGATGGCAGTCTGGTTTTAACGGGCGAAGCTTTAAGCACATTTTATGCTTAAGCGGCTGCGTGAAATATGGCCCCTGGACCCAGTTTCATAGAGCCGCTTATTAAAATCTGCAAAGCAGGCCAAATCTTCCTTGGGTTAAAGCCCCTACACATTATTGGTAAGATCAGAGATGTTCACAGATTTACATGAAAGTTATACGGTTTGAAGATGGTTATAGTAGAAACCTCGCACTGAAATATTTCTGCCTAAAATGTTGTATTTTGGGAGAAAGGAGTAAAAGAAATGGGATCTGCACGCAGTATATACATGTAATAGGGGTACATCTGTCCGGGCCTATGCGGGAGTTTTCCGTTGCGATGTCATACCCCCCGCAGTGACTGGCGGGCTATTCGAAAAGATGGCGGTTTGCGGGAACGCGAATTCAACCAACCGAATTCCATGATTTTTCACTCTTTATGAAACTCGTAGGTGAGTAGCACATAGATAATTGTAGGATTTTTTTAACACCCAATCAGATAAGCTAACATTTTTTCTATGAAGGAGCATAAAGCACACGGCCGGCGGGGTGACTTTGACAAGTCATCCATAGTCAAACACTCCCACTCTGAGGACCACCTAGTCAACTGGCAGGCAGCGGAACTACTCGTCCCCATTCAACAATGGCACTCCCGACGGATCCGAGAGGCCATCGAAATCCGCAAGCACGACACAGTACCCCAAGACATCGGCTACCACCTCAGCGATATTTGGCTCCCCCTCATCCCGACCAATGGATCTTCTATATCCTAGGTCATCCCAACCATACCCACACCAGTCTAAGCCCCCTTCCCTAGCCGACTCATGGATCACCTATATCCACGGCCTCCCTACCACCTTCTGACACACCCCAGTGAGCACCTATAGGTTCCCCCCCACCAGTCTCCCCTTAGGGTTTTCCCGCCTTCCCACCTCAGTGACCTAAGCCCCCCTTAGGATAATCCTCCCTAGAGGATAATCTTTCCCGCCTTCCCGCCTCAGCGACCACCGGTACATAAGGAGTTCCACCACAGATCCCAAGACATTCTCCTGATGACGGCCAGAGCATACTGGTCGAAACGTCGAGTTACCCTCAGGTTCTTTTCAGAACCATACCTCTTCCTTTAAGAGACCTGATACATGGTGTTCACCGCAAACCTTCCTATATTGATTCACCCACCATGCAAAGCCTTAAGTCTCATTTATTTTTTCTATGGGTTTCATTCCCCTTTAAACCCGAGACCTCTTGTTTTACGCACCTGCGCTCTTCTCATCTGAGCTATCCAGCCCTTAGATGGTGGCCTTCCAACTAGTCTTTGTCGGGGAGGATCGCCAGTCAAAAGCATTTAACCTCTACCGAGTTTTGTTTTACAATAATATACCAAAATATTTCAAACTCTGTAGACCTACTGTAAATGTGGATGCCCTGCCTGACGTTTCGATCCTAGCAGGACCTTTCTCAACTGAGGCAGAACGAGATATTTTCTGAATGAGAATTTGGTGTCTGATTCCCCTCTCGACGGCAGAAAACAAGTGCTGCGAAGATCGAAACGCCAGGCTTCTAAATCTAGGCCTATTGTTTGTTTTCAGTCAATAGTTATGGTAGGATAGATAAGACGAAGGTTTGCATGGTGGAAATACTTAGTGGAAGGTCTGCGGTGACACCATGAAGCACTTCTCTTTCAAGAAGGAGTGTGGCTCTGAAAAGAAAGTAACGTTGAATAACCGGCTCTTTTTAGAGCCACACTCCTTCTTGAAAGGGAAGTGCTACATGGTGTCACCGCAAACACTCCAATATGGTGGGGTGCTTTATACGTTTGATTCTTGTTCTTATTCTTATTCATTGATCTCATCCAACAGCAAACAAAAATGCCATTTACAGGGATATTTATGTATAAATATATAGGCCCCCTATATAAATAAATAACACTAATTTGATATTCAATTTAGAATGAAATAGTTTTAAAAAAAATGATGGATATCACAAAACCAAAATACACCCTAGCAAAGGAAGAGAAGTACAATCTAACAAAAGCCATACAGACAAACGACAAACAAACAGACAGACAAACAAAAAGCAAGAACGTGTATGAAAGAAGCAGAGATTCAAACCACAATCGATTCCCATTTGTTGTAGGTGATTATAGCTCCTACCTTGCTGAAGAAGTCCGGCCAGGCGGAAACGACCTGCAGGGCCAGAAGGCCTAGAAGCACGAGAGAGGCTCGAGAGAACTGCATCCTTCCCCGTCAACAGTTGGCCACGATCTGCCCGCGAACGACCCGCCCGAGCCCCGTGTTGGCCGCGATGATCACCGCCTATGCATACGTCACCTCATGAATAAGTCAGCAGGCTCCGAACCGCACCACCGCCAACCCAAGCCGTATAGGATCTTCCTTGATAGGTATGCAAATGTTATGCATTAACCCCAAAACAAGGCTACGGGCGCTAGATTTCCAAGATGGCGTTAAATTCAGGGGACCTTACCGTTATACCTAAGATAACTTTCGGTTTTGTTGAAGAATACGTCAAGAAAAGATAAAAAAGCAGCGGGGGAAGAAAGATATCTTGGAAATCTAGCGCCCATACCTTTGCTTTCAGTTCGATGCATGCAATTGCATAGATATTAAGAACAATTTTGGCCCTATAACAGTACCCAGCACGATTTGAGGCAGGAAATTAATTGGTAACACGGAAATGCATTGCACTACACGCTCAAGCAGGATACCAGTTGTTATACTCAGCACGATTTGAGGCAGGAAATTAATTGGTAACACGGAAATGCATTGCACTACACGCTCAAGCAGGATACCAGTTGTGTAGGGTTTGAGCAGCGCTACGCAATGGGTGTCCATAATTGTCCGCCTCAAATCGTGCTGCTTATGCCAAGGCGAGCCACGGTTGACAAGCGCCGGCATGAATAACCGAATTGTGTGCGCGCGTCCATTTTAACAGATTTTCTCCATCAACCGCTATATTATATTACAAGGATGAACGGCTATAATCAAACATCTTAGGCTATTATTGTGTGTCGAAAGTGAACTACAGAGCTTCTCTGTCTATTTGCATCACAACATAGGGCTTGTCCGCATAGAAACATGATTATATAGGCTACAAGTGTCACTTCACATCCTACAATTTTGGCACAATAAGTAATTGATGGCCACCAGGTTTCAAGCCATCTAAATAATGACTGTCGTGACTGTGCTATATTAACCATGTTAGTTCATGTAATAAGCTGCATCCATTTGTGTGATCCCCGAGCTGCTGTAGCCAGGTTTACAGGTGTCACTTCACATCCTACATTTTTGGCACAATAAGTAATTGATGGCCACCTGGTTTCAAGCCATCTGGGTTTGTTTTCGTGGTTTTATGGGGGTGTGAGCTTAATTTCGGCTATCCATTTGATTAGGTAATACAACACGGAGTATTGGATCCCTTGAGGTGGCTATCGTTGACCAAGGACTGCCTTAACAACGTGTTGCCGTGTGGACGTTGCAAGGTCCATAGACGGAGGGCGATTTTATGAAGACGTCATACGTCAACAAGTACAACATTCAATAGGATTTTACCCTGCTCGACGTGATATACGTAAGCACTGATGAGTGCTCAGTGCTTTGCCCGATGCCTGATGAAACAATTTCAGGCAGCTCGGGCGGGATTCGAACCCGTGATTCCCGCTTTCTACTGCGGCAGCAGTAGAAAAGTTGCTTAAGTTACGCAACGTACAAATGTTGCGTAAGTCTTGCGTGTTAATGACTCTTTTCAGCACTATTTAGAAAAGGCAGCAAAATGTTGCGTAAGTTACGCATCAAAATGTTGCGTACACAACATTTGACGTTTCGTGAAATCGGCGGCAGACGTCTTTAGCGGGAAACGATACGAAGAGTTCAATATAATTGTTCGATGGCTCAAGATGGCGGCTTGAAAAGAAGCCACGCTTTGGCATCGGACTCCTAAGCCTTCGTCAAACTTAGTGGCACCAATCCGGTACAAAACTGTGATTGACATCGCCCCATCTGTGCAAATCAAGAACCCCGCAATAACGATGGCATAATATAGACGCAAATGATACTGTAACATTGAACACCTAGTCATACTTTTAATTTTTCAATTTTGCGATACACGTTAACAACCGAAAAGTGGGGAATATCTTTTGCTGTGAGTGGACATGAAATGTAACTATTATAACCAACACTCATTTTATAAATTCATTGCATTACCAAAATGTATTGTTAACTAAATAATGACTGTCGTGACTGTGCTATATAAACCATGTTAATTCATGTAATAAGCTGGATCCATTTGTGTGATCCCCGAGCTGCTGTAGCCAGGTTTACAACAATTGAATGAAAGCAGGGTTGTGATCCCAGGAGATATACGGCAGTTAATGGTTGATGGCTTCTAACTCTCGTTCCCAACCTGGCCACAGTTGACTATTTGGGAGGGAACAATCTAAGGGCTGGATAGCTCAGATGATAATGAGAACTATGGTACACGCAAAACCGGAGGTCTCGGGTTCAAATCCCGGTCAGTCAAAGTTTTCTTGGCGTGTTTTCAATTTGCATTATCAGTCCATAAATTTGAGGAGTTTGTTCAAGAACTAACTGCTAACAAAAGGAGAACAAGATAATGAATATGATTTATGCATATTGCACAAAACAGAATCGACGGATTTCTTTCAAGTTGATCGATAGTGGTACCTTCTCCTTGAATTTGAGGAAACCTTTAGAAACGTTATGACACCCCAAAACTCAGTCTCTGAAAAGGCCAGTATAAACATAACAAAAATGTGCACATTATTTTGATGTGCAGATAAAATACATGCAAGTTGCTGCTCTCTACGTTAACTTCTACCAATAATAGTGCTGGTGCATGAGTAAATGAAAAGCAGAGAGTGCATGAAATTTAGATGAGATTTGTAAATACTAAGCTATGTTGCGTAATGTTTTCGACAGCTTTCTTATGTATTGTCACATAATATTAATCATGTTTTTATTTTTTTTAGTTACGAGAAACGAAAATTTAAGAAATACATTATTTAATGACCTCACCTAAGGTGAATGACCTCTCGTCCTCGCCTATACAGAGTATTTGCCCAAAAAACGCTGGATCTTTTTTGTCCACAACCTCATTTATAATTTCCGTATAACATCAACTGTTTCAGAAATAGCAAATATATATAATACTTTATTAAGAAATAACGTTTTTAAAATGGTGTTTCTGTTCTGTTCTGTTCTGTTCTGTTCTGTTCTGTTCTGTTCTGTTCTGTTCTGTTCTGTTCTGTTCTGTTCTGTTCTGTTCTGTTCTATTATGTTCTGTTCTGTTCTATTATGTTCTGTTCTGTTCTGTTCTGTTCTGTTCTGTTCTGTTCTGTTCTGTTCTGTTCTGTTCTGTTCTGTTCTGTTCTGTTCTGTTCTGTTCTGTTCTGTTCTGTTCTGTTCTGTGTCGTGTGGCGTTGCGTTGCGTTGCGTTGTCTTGTGTTGTGTCGTGTTGTGTTGTGTTGTGTTGTGTTGTTTTGTTTTGTGTTGCGTTTTTTTGCGTTTTTTTTTTTGTGTTCCTTTCCGTTCTATTCCTTTCCGTTCTGTTTTTTTTATCTGTTCTGTCATTCACATTATTTTACACATTATATTAATTATTTATGATGCAACCGAGCAACTCAAAGCCAAGGCAGACCCGTGCACCCTCGGACTTCAAGTACCAGTCCTTTGGCTCGAACCGCACCCACCTTGGATGTATAGGATTGGTGAAGATGTGTACCACGGGCGGCACACCACTGTCCATGTTACCTCGGAAACGCTGAAAAGAATTAAAGCCACCATATCACTAAGACTACATGTTACACATAATTCTTCTGGTGAACACGAGTGACCAATGGATGACTGACTTGCTTGCTTGCTTGCTTGCTTGTGGCGCTTGATTGTGGCGCTTGATTGTGAAGCTTGATTGTGACGCTTGATTGTGACACTTGCTTGCTTGCTTGCTTGTGACGCTTGAATGTGACGCTTACTTGTGACGCTTGCTTGTGACGCTTGCTTTTGACGCTTGCTTATGGCGCTTGCTTGCTTGCTCGCTTGCTTGTTTGATTGTGATGCTTGCTCGTTTGATTGTGAGTGTGACGCTTGCTTGTGACACTTGAATGTGACGCTTGATCGTAATATGCCTGCCTGCCTGCTTGCCTGCCTCCCTATCCGCCTGAAGGTCTGTCTGATTGCTTGCTTGCTTGCTTGCGTGACGCTTGGTTGCTTGTGACGCTTGCTTGCTTGATTGCGACGCTTGCTTGTGACACTTGATCGTTATATGCCTGCCTGCCTGCTTGCCTGTATGTCTGTCTGCCTGGTTGCTTGCTTGCTCGCTCGCTCGCTTGCTTGCTTGCTTGCTTGCTTGCTTGCTTGCTTGCTTGCTTGCTTGTCTGCTTGCTTGTGATGCTTGCCTGCTTGTCTGCTTGCTTGTGACGCTTGTCTGCTTGCTTGTGACGCTTGTCTGCTTGCTTGTGACGCTTGCCTGCTTGCCTGTTTGCTTGTGACGCTTGCCTGCTTGTCTGCTTGTTTGTGGCACTTGCCTGATTGCTTCTGACGCTTGCCTGTTTGCCTGCTTGCTTGTGACGCTTGTCTACTTGGTTGTCTGCTTGCTTGCTTGTCTGCTTGCTTGCTTGTGGCGCTTCCTTGCTTGCTTGTATGTGACGCTTACTTGTGAAGCTTGCGACGCTTGCTTAAAATGTGCGATTTGTGGATGTAAGCGTTGCAGGCAATGGGCTGCCGCGGCTCTCTCGGTGTGTTACCCGTAAATCTCCGTCGACGCCGACCGGGGACCAGGCGAATTTGTTGGAATGGGGGTCCGACTCCGTGTGGTAGACGATCCTGTACTTGAACCCGCGGAAGTCGGTGGTCTCACTGCCCTGTATGACAGCGCCGGTCACCTTCGTGGTCTCGAGAAGGTCCACCTGAATCCAAGGGCTTGTGTCGCTGATACGATTTAAACCATGGATAAGAAAGAGAAGAGAAGGCAGGGGAGTGAGGCAATTGCCGCGTTTCCACTGGACTAGAATTTAACCGAGACGATGGTTAAATTTTTAACAGTCAAATTTGACCGTCGTTCCCACTTGGACTTTTGAGTCGGTCAAATTTAACCGAGACGATGGTTAAAGTAACCGAGCTGGCAATATATCGGCTCATGAAGGTCAAGTGTCAGCCGGATACACAATGTACGTGTGTACATTTAGCGCGCGATACGAAGCAGACGCTGTGCACAGTGCATGTACGTGTTACGTCTTAGGCCGGATGTGGTTTTTTACCGAGTCGCGTTTTACCGAGTGGTGCGTTTCCACTGGACTAATCGGCTCGGTTAAACTTACCTGGTCACTTTTACTGGGCAGAGGTTGCTCGGTAAAAGTAACCATTGGACTCGGTTAAAGTAACCGAGAGAAATTTGACTGGGCCGTTTCCACTGGACTTATTTTGGTCAAAGTAACCATCGTCTCGGTTACTTTAACCAAAATAAGTCCAGTGGAAACGCGGCTAATGAGAACGCAATGGTAAACTACGGTGGGTTGAAATCGCGTCTTATTCTAGGAAGCATTACAATGTCATGCGTTGGTCAGTGGCTTTGTGTAATAGATAAAGATGTGCTGTGAAAGAGGACGAAGTGGCTTAGAACCATTAGAGAGAGAGTACAGGAGGGTGTGGAGGGATGACGAAACGAGGATGTGCAGAACCAGGCAGGTGCGACAGGAATCAGCTTAGGCAGTTACCGTTGCCAATGCTGTGGTTGTCATCTATGTCGTTGCTGTCGTCCTTGTTGTCACGGTTGTCCCTTTTGGCATCGCTGTCACTAATGTATTAGTTATCATTACTGTCATTCTAGGCTTTGAGGCCATGGTTTTCAATACCTTCATTGTTGTCACTTATGTCATTATTGCCATTGCCGTTACTGTTGTCGTTGATGTCGTTACAATCAACGACATTGTCATTACAATCGTTAAAGCATACCGTCTGCGTCATTGCAGTCATCACTCTAGTTGCTTTCATTGCTGTCATTGAAATAATTCTTGTCATTGTTGCAGTTGTCGTCGACGTCGTCGCTGCTGTCGGTGTCCAAATTCAACACCCACCTTCCACTAGAACACCAGCCGACTGCGTGGTTGAGGCGCCCTCTGAAGGCATATTCGGGTCGCGAGGAGACGCTCAGACGGTCGTCGGGAATGAATGAGGCCTGTCTGTCCATCCCGAGGTTCTTGTAGATCGACGTGGAGGGCGCTGTTTGGGAAACGAAACGGTCCAGCTAAGGCCGAGATGTCCGAAACGGGCGTTTGGAGCTAGGTCTAGGTCTCCCCCCCCCCCCGCTATTTGAAATACATGTACACGGAGATGCGAAGACAATAGCCCTAGCCGTAGCTCTGGAAGCCCGTTTCGGACACGACCTAATCAAGGCTTAGCTCGAGAAGGTGATCTTGCGATATGAGCAGTGTCCTTTGTTGGGCTTAAACCATGCAATTTGGGCGCTCATGGACGGACGGACCGTACCTGTGCAGCCTGCGACGGTAAGCACCGAGGTCCACACGCCGTTATCACTGCTATCCTTGGTGCAGCGCAGCATCTCGTACGAGTCGCCCATGCAGGCCACGGTGAGTGTGGTCAGCAGGCCCACCTCCTCCCCGCAGCACCCGGTGGTAAAATCCACGACTGACAACGGAAGGTCCAGCAGCCGGCACGTTATCTCTACATGGGGACAGAAAAACAAATCCACGGACAAACGTCCCTACTGTTATCATCGGACACCTGCGACACATCTAGAGCAGGTCCTTAGAAGAGGTTGCCGAATTAGCCCGTTGCTTGGGTTACCCACACTCAATCCCGTCAGTATACTTGCCTTTTGATATCCCCTCCCTCCCTCCCTCCCTCCCCTCCCTCCCCTCCCTCCCCCTCACTCCATCCTTCCCTCCCCCACTCCTCCCACCCTTCCCCTCGTCCCCTCCTTCCACACCCTCCCTCCCTCCCCTCCCTCCCCTCACTCCATCCTTCCCTTCCTCCCTCCCCCTCCCTCCCTCACTCCCTCCCTCCCCCACTCCTCCCACCCTTCCCCTCCTCTCTTCCCTCCCTCCCTCCCTCCCTCCCCCCTCACTCCATCCTTCCCTCCTTCCCTCCCCCTCCCTCCCTCACTCCCTCCCTCCCCACTCCTCCAACCCTTCCCCTCCTTCCACACCCTCACTCCCTCCCTCCCCCTCACTCCATCCTTCCCTTCCTCCCTCCCCCTCCCTCCCTCACTCCCTCCCTCCCCCACTCCTCCCACCCTTCCCCTCCTCTCTTCCCTCCCTCCCTTCCTCCCTCCCCCCTCACTCCATCCTTCCCTCCTTCCCTCCCCCTCCCTCCCTCACTCCCTCCCTCCCACACTCCTCCAACCCTTCCCCTCCCTCCCACCCTCCCTCCCTCCCTCCCTCCCACCCTCCCTCCCTCCCTCCCCCCTCACTCCATCCGTCCCTCCCCCCTCCCCTCCCTCCCTCCCCCTCCCCCTCCCTCACTCCATCCTATCCTCCCTCCCTCCCGTTCCCTCCCTCACTCCATCCCTCCCCCACTCCTCCCACCCTTCCCCTCAACCCCTCCCTCCCTCATAAAGACTGACGTCCAAAAAGATATTTACAGAATAAACACACGCACTACCAGGACTAAATTTGATGTTTTGATTCCGTGCCATGATTCTGACTTATCTTTCCACCTGTCTCTCGACCTCTGTCCAACTCTCTCCCTCTCAATCGCAGTCAATAAAGCTTGAAATAAATTATTCTGACTCCCAAACGAATGAGCAATAAATTCAAAGAAAATAAAAATTACCAAGACTCGTTCTGTCCTATTTTAACCTCTATATTTAACCCTCATAATCTCTATCTGTCACTATCTCTCTCCCGCCTCTCTCTCTCCCTCTCTCTCTCTCTCTCTCTTTCCCCCTCTCTCTCCCACCTCTCCCTCTCTCTCTCTACATCTCTCTCTCTCTCCCTCCCTTTCTCTCTCTCTCTCTCTCCTCCACTCTCACCTCTCTCTCTCTCTCCCTCTCTCTTTTTCTCTCTGTCTCTCTGTTTCCCCCTCTCTCTCCATCCCCTCTCTCCCCCTCTCTCCCTCTCCCTTCTATTCTCTATATCTCCCTCTATCTCTCTCATATCTCTATCTCTTTCAATAGCAATTCATACATAGTAATGAGTGCATTTGACGTCCAAGCAACTGTTTTCAAATTAAACATTTCATATCCATGCATTACAAAGACTGGTTCATTCCTGTTTTGATCCCGTACCTTGGCAGCTGACATCGATGGACCACATGTCGCCGCCTTGACTGTCGCTCTGGCAAGTCGTGCTGGCCGATGGGGTCGCACGGAAACCCTCAGCGCAGGTCAGGCGACAGGTGTCACCGAGTAGCACATTGGAGGTTGCTGTCACTGAGCAGTCGGCCCAAACTCCGCCGGGAACCACGGGGAGGATGCAGGCAATTTCTTGGGGATGGGAGAAAATGTAACCATGGTTTAAGCAGAAAAACCTCGTGGCATCAGCTTCGAGTGTGCTTTTGCTTACTATAATGAAATGTTTCCTTCCTTTGTTATTTGAGGTCCGTCGTGTAAACTTGCTATTCTCCGCCATCTTCTTCTTCTGATTTTCCGTCATCTTCATCTTATTCTCCCTCATATCACACCAGTCTCCCCTCCCCTCTCTCTAGTCTATCTCTCACTCTCTTTCTCTTCCTCACTCTCCATCCACCACATTTATCGGACCCTCTTTCTCCCTTACTTTCACTCCATGTGCTTGAAGTCCAGTAGATAGGGAGATGTTCTTGTACATGAAGCACTGTCTTCATGGACCTCATCCTATTTTCGCTCAAGTGATTACAATGCCCCATGTGCTTGAGCTACAGTATTTCATGTGCATGTAGTACAGTAGGTGCCTCAAGTGTTCATGATTCTGGGACAAATAATGTACCATAGCAGAAGTGCATGCATGAGGTGCAGTTCGTTTTTATAGCGTTGAAGCTGAGGGCTCCCTTTGTGAGGTGAACTATCGTAAATTCAGTAGGGAATGTTTGCCTTTTGTGTGAACTGCGAGTGACCGAACTAGACGGTCGCAGTGAGACTGTCGGGGCTTACCGGGAGTGGGCTGCGGCGGCTGCCCACCGCGGCGTCCGTCTCGTGCAACGAGGTCCGCGACCTGTCTCAGCCAAGGCATGGGGCCGGCATAGTTGATGGGATCGAGCTCCGGGGGAGGACCGAGGAAAAGGGTCCGGGCCTGGCCTTCCGCGCAGCCCATGCGAGCTGAAACCAAACCATACGGTGCGGCAAGCGTTTAATATTCTCACCGCAGCCTATTCCATGTTTTTTCGCTGTAGCAGTGCAAATTCGTGCTTGAAAAGCCGCCATCTTTTCGAATGGCCCGCCAGTCACTGCGGGGGGTATGACATCGCAACGGAAAACTCCCGCATGGCCACGGGCTGCATGTGTATACTGCGTGCAGTTATACACTCACGAGCTGAACAATGGTGTACTGCCAGGCTTTTGGATGTCAAAATACCAGCGGGAAAAGGCTGGGGAAATCTTTCCATGGAGTTCCCAACAAGGACAAGAGACCTGTTTGACATCCAAAAGCCTGGCAGTACACCATCGTTCAGCTCACGATCGTATAACTGAACGCAGTTTATATAGGGGGGCCTACATGTAGTAGGGGTTCATCATTCCGGGCTCATACAGGAGGTAATTGTAGGTTTTTTTTAACACCCAATCAGATAAGCCAACATTTTTATCTAGGTTTCATTCCCCTTTAATGTCCAATGTCGTGGAAAAAAATATCAATCAGACATTTCTGTACAAACGAATAATATAGTCACATGTCCAATATCGAACTAGCTTGAATGCCATAAACAAAAACTGAAGACAGAGAAAGACCAGTCTTCCTTACCGACAAACACTGCCACAAGCGCCACCGCAAAGCGAATCGAAAACATTGGGCCGGGGTTTTTCGGGGGGAGTTTCGTCTTTTCGTCTCCTTCCGAAGTCTAAAAATGACAATTGTAGAGAGGAGAAAAACCAACCAACTTGTGAACACAAAAGTACGGGCGGTTAATTTTCCTGGAGAGCGAGGCATTTTGTAGCCCAAAATATAAGAAATCTACCGAGAGTAACTGCCAGCATCGGCAATTTTGAAATCCATTCACGAATCGTCTCAGGTTTCTTTCACCCTCAAAGAGCCGGGCGGATTCCGCCACCCTGTATTATTCTATAGCGTCTCGGTGATATTTTTTTCTGCGTGCTGAGGCCTAAGGCTTTATCACTTTTTTCGCCCAGCTTATTAGACACATTTTCACACCAATTCTATTTTTTTTTAAACCGGTGCGGTCCTCTGACAATGAACATTTTTCAGTGCAGTTTGATGGAAATGTTTCCATTGACTTGTACTACATAAAAGCAAAGCATTAAAAGTGCATAAAGTAATTGTATTAAGGAATTTTTGCGAAATTCAATAAAAAACAAGAAGCTTCACTCTTTGTCCTTTGTTTCTCATCCATGTCCTATTTACTCTCTTCCCCCCTTCCTTCGTGTACATGTATCTGTTTTGTCCTTGTCACTCTGCCTTTGAGAAAGGTCCTGCTAGGATCGAAACGTCAGGCCCACTAATTTTTTTAGATTTAAGTGTTCATTATGTAAGTATCTATAAATATCTATCATTTGAATCCTTCATTGAACGACCGAGATCTGAGGGGGCGGAATCTACCCCCCCCCCCCACACACAAACACACACACGGCTGAGACGACCAAAATAACCCGGCTCTGATCTTTGAGGTTTAAGAAAACCATAAAATGTGTAAAATCAAGACACAATATTGATGAAAACAAGACACAATATTGATAAAGGGGCCTGACGTTTTGATTTCAGCACGATTTATTCTCAAAAGCAAATAAAAATCGCCTGCACTTTCTTCAAAACAAAAGGTCCATCCGTGTGGACAGAAGCCAGAATTCGCGTCCGACCATTTCGACCAGTCCGACCATTTCGACCAGTCCGACCATTTCACTCTGTCATTTCACGCCAGCCGCATGGGCGCCAATAGAAAACAATTCGGTCGTCGGAGATTGGAAAAAATAACCCGACAGCAGCCTAATGCGGACAAGAAAGTATTAAGGCTATACTATCATTCAATCACTCACCCAGTGATGAGAAGCAGTGTGCGTATCGGGAACGCCTTACACCATTCTGCGGTGTCAGGATCCGAGTGGGGATTTGTTTCCCAGAGCTGCGGGTTTTGCTTTTACTGAAGGGGGAATGGGGAGGGGGTGTGAAGCGGGGGGCGTGGCCTGCCGCCCACCCAGTAGAGTCACCCGGGTAACGCGCGCATCAACAACGCCTTGCTTAATATATACCCTGGGCACAATTTCATCTGAGCTGCTCAATCGAGCGTCGGTGAACATTCTGCTATTAAAGCGAGCAATGTCTTTCCCTGCTTTAAAAAAAAAAACACGAGATTGCCAACCCGTCATTCCACTTGATGCTTGTTGTGGGTGACTGTATTCCAACATTGGGTGCTTGTCGAGAAGTGCAATTGGAACTTGTGGGCGGCAACCTGATTCTATCAAGGAATGCTTTTTCATGCCTAAGCAAATTCCGTTAGTATACTTCTACCTTTTGATATCACACCAGTCTCCCTTCCCCTCCCTCCCTCCCTCCCTCTCCCTCCCTCCGTCCCTCTCCCTCCCTCCCTCCCTCCCTCTCCCTCCCTCCCCTCCTCTCTCCCTCCACGCACATACGAGGTTGCTGAGCAGTTGGGCCAAACTCCGCTGGGAACCACGGGGAGGATGCAGACAATTTCTTGGGGATGGGAGAAAATATAACCATGGTTTAAGCAGAAAAACCTCGTGGCATCAGCTTCGTGTGTGCTTTTGCTTACTATTATGAAATGTTTCCTTCCTTTGTTATTTGAGGTCTCGGGTAAACTTGCTATTCTCCCATATCCCCTTCTTCTGCTTTTTCGTCATATCACACCCCCCTCTCTCTTTGTCTCTCTATCTCTCTATGTCACTCTCTCTCTGCCTCAATCCATTTACCTCACTCTCCCTCTCCCTCTTTTTCCCTCACTCTCTCCCCTTCCTCTCGCACTCTCCCCCTTCCTCTCTCTCCTAATCGCTCTCCCACTCTCTCTCTGTTTGCCTGCTCTCTTTCTGTCTCTCGTCTGAAATAAATGCAGTACATCATGAAGTCAATTCATCAAAAGCCTGACATCTGCATATCTAAAAACTGCCCTTCGACGTCCAAAAAGATGTTTACAAATTAAACACTTCCCATTCGGGCACTATACCAGGACTGAATTTGCTCTGCTTTGATTCCGTAACTTGGTAGCGGCAGTAAATGAGCGTCGGTCGGTAGGAGCCTCTCTGTATCTGATTTCTGTTTTATTTGCGGGGGTACTGTCTGTAATGTTTTCTCAACTCGTTACGTGTGGCATTGCTTAAGCTTTTCGTAATTTTCTTCTTCTTATTCATAATCTCATCAGTCTCCCCTTCTCTCTGTCTCTCTCCCTCTCCCCCTATCCCTCTCACTCGTCTCTCTCTCTATATATATATATATCTCCCCCTCTCCCCATCCCTCCCCCTCTCTCTCTGTCTCTCTCCTTCTCCCTATCTCTCTCTCTCTCTATATATATACCCCTCTCCCCATCCCTCCCTCTCTCTTTCTGTCTCTCTCTCCCCCTATCTCTCCCTCCCTCCCTCTCCCTCTCTCTCCCTCTCTTTCTTTCTCTCTCTCTCTCTCCCACCCCGTCTCTCTCTCTCTCTTTTTATTTTCCAATAGGGAATTGATCTACAAAACCGAAGATACTAATTACATCCGATACGAAATCGAAGACAAAGCCGGAGTCCGAGCCAAAGCCGGAATTTTGGTATAAAGGTCCTTGCATTGATTGCAGAGTCGATTACCGTGGGCCTAATTACGCAGGGCTGCTGAACGTATTCTAGCATACATCAATTAATTAACATGCAAAGACCCATTATCTAAAAAATGTAACTGTTCTCCGATCTGTAGATTGTGGACCTTCATCGCAGATTTTCTTTTCAATTTAGATGTTCTTATTTATCGGACCATGGAACATGATCAGACCATGAATTACGCGTCGTTCTTATAGCGTCTTGGTTTTACTCCGGGTGCATTTTCGGACAACAGACGCAGTCCTGACTACCTTTCTTTGCCGATTCTCGATTTTTGTATCAAGTTTGCGTGGATTTTTTTCGAGATGCCTTCGCAGAAGCACTGTTCTTATGGGCCTAGGTTTCGGAGGACGTGAGACGTCTGGAGACCAGGTAGGGGACGGGAACCAGCCTACAGTGTTTACATGTACTACTCACGTTTGGCAGGTAGCAACGGGACTTGATCATGATATTCAAAAATCCACAATAATTCTAAGCATTGATCAATCAGACCTAAACTCTAGATTTTATACGTCTGGAACAATGGCCAGCTGCCCAGCAAGTTTCGAGAAGATTGGCCGATGGGTACGAATAAAACAGGTCAAGTGGACAGCATCGTAACATTGCTCAACACGTTGGATTCTCCGTTTATCTTTATTACCACATTAAATGTTTACATATGGCATAGGATTGTACACACATTTTCTGGATTGGATTTTGTTTTTGTAAGGGGAAGAATAATCATTCATCACATTCTATACATAACACAATCCCTCAACCTGATATAACAAGAGGAAAACAATCTCTCCGGGGTCCTAGATAGAGACTGGAAGGGAAGGCTCCCAATAGATTAGTGGGTCATCTTAATGAGCCATACGCTCCCGGGTACATTAGGGTGCGCACTTTAGCGAGCCCGTCCACTTTGGTTTCCAAAAAAAACCAATGGTTTTTTTTCCCGACCCTCTCTTCTTTACAGGATCCCGGTTAGCTGACAAAGTCTAGAGAAACGAAGTTACTAGGGTTAGCGAGCTAGTCAGTAAATAGAACTTGGGTTAAATTCACTCGAGCAAAACCTTTCTTTCTTTCTTTTTGGTCTCCGAACAGCGCCAATGTCTCCCCCAAAAAAACAAAAACAAAAAAGTGGACCGAAAGGAGATAAAAAAAAAATTAGTATAAATACTGGCGGAGGAAAGGTAAACAAAATCATGTATCATTTTGTTCAGGCTTTTCTCCGAGGTTTCGAGAACATCCGGTGAGGTGTGTACCTCGATAAAGCACACTTGTTTGAGATAAAACTTTGTTCAACTTGTACATACGCGCAAGTAGAGTACATGGTGTACTAGGCATTCCTCCCTTATTCATAATCTCATCAGTCTCCCCTTCTCTCTGTCTCTCTCCCTCTCCCCCTATCCCTCTCACTCGTCTCTCTCTCTATATATATATATATCTCCCCCTCTCCCCATCCCTCCCCCTCTCTCTCTGTCTCTCTCCTTCTCCCTATCTCTCTCTCTCTATATATATATACCCCTCTCCCCATCCCTCCCTCTCTCTTTCTGTCTCTCTCTCCCCCTATCTCTCCCTCCCTCACTCTCCCTCTCTCTCCCTCTCTTTCTTTCTCTCTCTCTCTCTCCCACCCCGTCTCTCTCTCTCTTTTTATTTTCCAATAGGGAATTGATCTACAAAACCGAAGATACTAATTACATCCGATACGAAATCGAAGACAAAGCCGGAGTCCGAGCCAAAGCCGGAATTTTGGTATAAAGGTCCTTGCATTGATTGCAGAGTCGATTACCATGGGCCTAATTACGCAGGGCTGCTGAACGTATTCTAGCATACATCAATTAATTAACATGCAAAGACCCATTATCTAAAAAATGTAACTGTTCTCCGATCTGTAGATTGTGGACCTTCATCGCAGATTTTCTTTTCAATTTAGATGTTCTTATTTATCGGACCATGGAACATGATCAGACCATGAATTACGCGTCGTTCTTATAGCGTCTTGGTTTTACTCCGGGTGCATTTTCGGACAACAGACGCAGTCCTGACTACCTTTCTTTGCCGATTCTCGATTTTTGTATCAAGTTTGCGTGGATTTTTTTCGAGATGCCTTCGCAGAAGCACTGTTCTTATGGGCCTAGGTTTCGGAGGACGTGAGACGTCTGGAGACCAGGTAGGGGACGGGAACCAGCCTACAGTGTTTACATGTACTACTCACGTTTGGCAGGTAGCAACGGGACTTGATCATGATATTCAAAAATCCACAATAATTCTAAGCATTGATCAATCAGACCTAAACTCTAGATTTTATACGTCTGGAACAATGGCCAGCTGCCCAGCAAGTTTCGAGAAGATTGGCCGATGGGTACGAATAAAACAGGTCAAGTGGACAGCATCGTAACATTGCTCAACACGTTGGATTCTCCGTTTATCTTTATTACCACATTAAATGTTTACATATGGCATAGGATTGTACACACATTTTCTGGATTGGATTTTGTTTTTGTAAGGGGAAGAATAATCATTCATCACATTCTATACATAACACAATCCCTCAACCTGATATAACAAGAGGAAAACAATCTCTCCGGGGTCCTAGATAGAGACTGGAAGGGAAGGCTCCCAATAGATTAGTGGGTCATCTTAATGAGCCATACGCTCCCGGGTACATTAGGGTGCGCACTTTAGCGAGCCCGTCCACTTTGGTTTCCAAAAAAAACCAATGGTTTTTTTTCCCGACCCTCTCTTCTTTACAGGATCCCGGTTAGCTGACAAAGTCTAGAGAAACGAAGTTACTAGGGTTAGCGAGCTAGTCAGTAAATAGAACTTGGGTTAAATTCACTCGAGCAAAACCTTTCTTTCTTTCTTTTTGGTCTCCGAACAGCGCCAATGTCTCCCCCAAAAAAACAAAAACAAAAAAGTGGACCGAAAGGAGATAAAAAAAAAATTAGTATAAATACTGGCGGAGGAAAGGTAAACAAAATCATGTATCATTTTGTTCAGGCTTTTCTCCGAGGTTTCGAGAACATCCGGTGAGGTGTGTACCTCGATAAAGCACACTTGTTTGAGATAAAACTTTGTTCAACTTGTACATACGCGCAAGTAGAGTACATGGTGTACTAGGCATTCCTCCCTTGGCTGGTTAACACCATATATAGCGCCTGTTCCTTCACAATAGAAGGTAGCTGGTACCCAGCACCATACTGCAAAGAACGCTGCATTATACAGAGTGTTGCTTCCACTGTGGCTGGTTCCCCGTATGCACGATGCATGCACCACAGCTGGAAAAAACTGGTACCCGGTACTTCGACAAACGCAGGTCATGTTGAGGCGTCGGTGGAGTCCTTTTTCGGAGGGAAAAATGGGTCGAGATGAAATTGACAAGAAAAAAAACCATTCCTCCACAACTAAACTATACATGTCAGAACACGACGGAGTTACAAATATAAAACAGAGGGATAACTCTCAAAGTGGGGACAGGAAAAGGTGAACAATTCTCTAAGCTAGCAGAGTTGAGGGCTCAGCAGCAGCTGTAAAATTAGACGTTCCCTAACCGTCTGGTAACTCGACTTCCACGCACACTTTAGTCTGGGAGTGGGGAGAGGTGGTCCAGTGTGAAGTCGACGAAACAAAGCATACCTACACCACCCTCTAACACAACGAAGCCTCCTCAAACGGCTCCTTTTTCTCTTTCCTACACAGCAAGAAATAAGACCCATTGATCCCCAAAAAGGAAAACCCAAAAACCTTGTGATTACCCCTTGCTTCTTGACACTTGTCTTGCATACAATTATCAGCCCTTTTCTTGTCATATGAAAGGTGACAGGAACCAGGCTGCCGCCCATTCCTTGTGTATGTGTGCTGGTCTCTCTAGTAACCAACAGCCGCAAACAGTTTACTCCTATTTCCCAAATCGCGTAACCAGTGTGTATAATGCCATTGAAATTGTCGGGATGCGGGGATTAAAATCGCTGGGCGTCCCCGTCCCGTAAAACCTCACCCACGAGACACAAATAAGCCTTGTACACCCAGAAAAACACTCCGACGAAAAAAAAAAAAAAATGCTTTTTCTTTTCTTTCATCCTTCATATTGACTATTTTTGGTGTTGGTGTTGGCATCTCGTTGGACCTGCGATGATCATTCAAAGACGCAGCTTATGACATCAGCCTGCTCAAAACAAAAATCTCTTCTTTTTTTTAAAAGAAAAAAACAACAAGTTGAATAATAAAAAAAAATTGCGCTGTCGTTCACTCCAAGCCGAGCCGACGATTTTGTTGTTTGCTTTTCGTCGCCGTCTTCATCGTCCCTTTCCGCCCTTCTTAAGCCTCCAGCTCAAGACCCAGGCCCAACTTGTGGCCGCCTTGGTTCAAACTCTTGCCATCGATAAGGGTGGAGAGGGTCGCCTTGACTCCTGTTTGGAGGAGGGACGGTGAAATGGGGAAGAGGAAAGGGAAGAGGAAAGGGAAGAGGAGGAAGAGGAAGAAGAGGAGGAAGAGGAAGAAGAGGAGGAAGAGGAAGAAGAGGAGGAAGAGGAGGAAGAGGAGGAAGAGGAGGAAGAGGAAGAGGAAGAGGAGGAAGAGGAAGAGGAGGAAGAGGAAGAGAAGAAAGAGGAGGAAGAGAAGGAAGAGGAGGAAGAGGAAGAGGAGGAAGAGGAAGAAGAGGAGGAAGAGGAAGAGAAGGAAGAGAAAGAGGAGGAAGAGGAAGAGAAGGAAGAGGAGGAAGAGGAGGAAGAGGAAGAGAAGGAAGAGGAGGAAGAGGAGGAAGAGGAGGAAGAGGAGGAAGAGGAGGAAGAGGAAGAGGAAGAGGAGGAAGAGGAAGAGGAGGAAGAGGAAGAGAAGAAAGAGGAGGAAGAGAAGGAAGAGGAGGAAGAGAAGGAAGAGGAGGAAGAGGAAGAGGAGGAAGAGGAAGAAGAGGAGGAAGAGGAAGAGAAGGAAGAGAAAGAGGAGGAAGAGGAAGAGAAGGAAGAGGAGGAAGAGGAGGAAGAGGAAGAGAAGGAAGAGGAAGAGGAGGAAGAGGAAGAGAAGAAAGAGGAGGAAGAGAAGGAAGAGGAGGAAGAAAAGGAAGAGGAGGAAGAGGAAGAGGAGGAAGAGGAAGAAGAGGAGGAAGAGGAAGAGAAGGAAGAGGAAGAAGAGGAGGAAGAGGAGGAAGAGGAGGAAGAGGAGGAAGAGGAAGAGGAAGAGGAGGAAGAGGAAGAGGAGGAAGAGGAAGAGAAGAAAGAGGAGGAAGAGAAGGAAGAGGAGGAAGAGAAGGAAGAGGAGGAAGAGGAAGAGGAGGAAGAGGAAGAAGAGGAGGAAGAGGAAGAGAAGGAAGAGAAAGAGGAGGAAGAGGAAGAGAAGGAAGAGGAGGAAGAGGAGGAAGAGGAAGAGAAGGAAGAGGAAGAGAAGGAAGAGGAGGAAGAGGAGGAAGAGGAGGAAGAGGAGGAAGAGGAGGAAGAGGAGGAAGAGGAGGAAGAGAGGAAAAGGAGGAAAAGGAGGAACAGGAGCAGCAGGAGGAACAGGAGGAACAGGAGCAGCAGGAGGAACAGGAGGAACATGAAGAGAAGGAGAGTGGAGTTGGATGAGAAAGAGCCATAAGGTTAACAATTAACCTCATTAGTCATCCTGGCTTTAAAAGCCACAGGCTGGTTATTGCTACACGAGCACTTCAAAGACCTCACTGCTGTGAGGAGCTCAGGCATAGTCAAGTCAGTCCAGGGTTGGATTTCACAAATCCTTACGATTAATCGTAACCCTACTTACGATGGATAACCCATTGTAAGTTGTGATTGGTCGTGTGGTTTCTGTGCATCACTCATCGTCTTGCGATTCATCGTAAGCTGGGATGAGTTTGGTGTAATCCACTCCAGGTCCTCACGTTGTCTGATCAAGATTTGCGTTGACGACAACACCCCTTCGCACCACCCTCGATGGTTCCTTGCGCGAGGGTCTTGCACAGAGGCTGCTGTAACGGCAGAGTCACGCGACCGCGCCAGGATAGTTTCCCACCATGCAAACCTTCAAGGCCAACGGCCCAGGGTGTCGGACTCACCTGGTCTGAGGGCGTGGGTGTAGCCGATGCCCACCTGGCTGGTGTTGCTGACCTTGGCCCGCAGCGACGAGTCCTCGTCCAGCGTGTACTTGGCGCCCAGGGCAAAGCGGGTGGCGTTGGTGCCCGACGTCCAGCCCACGTTGATGGCGCTCTCCAGCTTGTCGTTCACCTTCTGGTAGATGGACCCGCTGAAATCCGTGCCCTCATTGCTGGCGTAAACAAAATAGAATTTAATATTCATTCCCAAGGTCAGGAAGGCTGAATAACAGATGCCGAACCCACCCCACATACACACACTTTGAATTTGATTCTCAGAGGACGGTGGACTCTGCTGTGGCCTTGTGTGGCCTGTAATGTGGCCTCTCGTATGGCGGCCTGATGTGGCATCTGATGTGGCCTTGTGCAGCCTCTGCTGTGGCCTCTTAGTGCAGCCTTTTGTAGCCTCTGCTGTGGCCTCTTATAGCAGCCTTTTGTAGCCTCTGCTGTGGCCTCTTATAGCAGCCTTTTGTAGCCTCTGCTGTGGCCTCTTATAGCAGCCTTTTGTAGCCTCTTATAGCAGCCTTTTGTAGCCTCTTATAGCAGCCTTTTGTAGCCTCTTCTGTGGCCTCTTATAGCAGCCTTTTGTAGCCTCTGCTGTGGCCTCTTATAGCAGCCTTTTGTAGCCTCTGCTGTGGCCTCTTATAGCAGCCTTTTGTAGCCTCTTATAGCAGCCTTTTGTAGCCTCTTATAGCAGCCTTTTGTAGCCTCTTCTGTGGCCTCTTATAGCAGCCTTTTGTAGCCTCTGCTGTGGCCTCTTATAGCAGCCTTTTGTAGCCTCTGCTGCGGCCTTATGTGGCCTGTAATAAGGCCTCTCTTATGGTGGCCTGTTGTAACCCCTACTGTGGCCTCGTGCAGCCTCTGAAGTGGCCTCTCTCATGACGGCCTGTTGCAGCTCTTGTGGTGGCCTTATGGGGCCTATGTTACGGCCCTTTACAGCTTCTTTTGTGGCCTCGGCCGTGGCCTTTCCTGTGGCCCCTGTTCTGGTCGCCAAATCAAATCGGTGGTGGGCTTCACTCACATGGCTGTGTGCAGCTGGAAGTCACCAGTCTTGTACCCCAGGGCAAAGTTGCTCTTAGTCAGCTTGGACTTGGAAGTGTCAAAGGACATCTGGTAGCCGGCCAGCCACCCCTCATACCTACAGCAGAAAAAAAGAAAAAAAAACGAGACCAAAGTGTTAACATCCCAGCAAGTGATCATAATTCATCCCATTTTTAGCACCACTTTTTAAGGTCAAGCAAGTTTCTTTGAGAACTCAAAGGCAAAAACTCAAATTGGAAGATTGCAATACAGTATTCTAAATTTAGCAGTGGCCGTATGGCCCTAATGTTAGTTAACATTGCTTTGGGTCGGTTAAAGCCCGTCCAAAACTGGCTAAGTTCACCAGATGGGTTAACCATTCTGGTGCTTCATCCCCACTTCTTACAGAAATCTTCTTCCAATCAGTTTTTGAAAGAATCATCCCCAAACCAGCCACTTAATTCAGCCGCTGACCATTCTAGCCTGCCTAAAGTCTGAAATAAGAGTGACAAATGATCCGCTGCAAAAAAATGTTGTACCAGAAGTGGTGTTGAAAATGGTACAAGACGCTTACAACTCATCGTGCGATTGGAAATTTCAATTTCCAATCCAATTTCTGTCGCGTTGAAAAACACGCATGAATAGGGTTGATTGAGAGAGCCTTTCAATTCTGTGCCCGTAAACTAGAATTGATCGTAAATTATTCGCGACAAACATTCAGAAACATGCTCATTCTGTTCCAAGATTGCATGCTGCCGACTCGTTATTTCGGACACGAATTGGTCAAAACAAATGAGAAACACATAGAATGTTTTTGGGGGCTAGCACAAAAAAAACTGTCATTTGCCACGGAGGCCGAACGCTAAATTCAAGTTACGTCCTTACGAGCAGCGCTTTCAGCACTGAGCAGACCCCCCCCCCCCCCCCCCCCGACACGCACAAAGCCGTTATGGCATCAGGAAACACACCCAACAACAGCAGCTCCGTGCACGGTGGGTCCGGCAAAGTCAAAGTCGACGTCGGTGTTGAGGTTCAGGTAATCCCTCTTGTATCCGGTCTTTATCTTGCCGGTCTTCTTCCTAAAAGCGTCGAGGGTAAGACGAGATTTAATTTTAAAAAATAATTTAAAAAATAGCAAAATACTTACAACTAAAACAATACAAAGAGAGGGAAAACTGACAAGGAAATGTTTAAAACTATTTGGAAAATTTGGCAATGAAATTTTACCGGAAGTGTTACTCAACAAGTGATGAATGGACCATTGTAAGAACCACGGGTTCATCACTCATTGTCTTAATGTTCCAATCTTGGCAGGACCTTTCACAAAGGCAAAGATCAAATACAACTCAGGCGTTTAGCATAAGAAAGGTTTATGTTACAGTCAACTACTACACTGGTATCATTTAAGACATGAAAGACATGCAAGACATGAATTTGATCAAATAAAACTTATGATGCATTCAAAAAAAATCCAGAGTTGTGCTATGTCGAGACTATGACTTGCCTGGATGTCTTGCTAATACTCTTCGGTTTACAGCTAGTACAAGCCTGGAAAAGTGTGAGTTTGGAAAGTGATGGGGGGGGGGGAGAGGGTGGGACATTACCCGGTCTGGGGTGAGAAGCTGGTGTCGAAGGTGATCTTCAGGCCCTGAGCAATCTGGTTCTCAATGGTCACCTCAGTGGTCAGCAGGTTGTCTGTGGTCCACTTCTCCTTGAAGGACAGACCTGTCGACACGACCAGCCGTCAGGGAATGGGTAAGAACGATGAGGTTGTGCCCCCAAATCATTGGCTAAGGCTGAAGATAACACGCAAGGCTACATGGGAAATTGCTGCAGCCACAAGTTAGCATTTCCCGTGGTCCACTTCTCCTTGAAGGACAGACATGTCGACACGACCAGCCGTCAGAGAATGGGTAAGAACGATGAGGTTGTGCCCCCAAAGCATAGGCTAAGGCTGAAGATAACACACAAGGCCACATGGGAAATTGCTGCAGCCAAAGTGATTGTCTGCAGCTGAAGATAACACACATGCTAATGGGAAATGGCTGCAGCCACAAGCTAGCACATTTCAACAAAGTATGTCCCAATGTCATGGACTATGGCTGAGCATTACACATGAGGCTATGGATAATGGCTGCAGCTGTTTGCTAGCTAGCTAGCTAGCTAGCGTGCTTTCCAAGAAAAGAAGCACACGTGGATTATGCCAGGTCTTTCCTAGACTTACCATAGTCCTTCCAGCTGTATTTTGTCTCTAGGCTGCCATCGGCTTTGCCGGTGTCGTTGTTTGATGTTCCGCCAACATTGAACTCCTATACGAGGAGGGAAGGTTGGGAAAAAAAAAAAAAAATTAACACAGTTTGAAAAGTCTTGACACTATTTTACAGTGGGTTGTTTTTTTATTTTAACCCTCATGTTGGGATGTTGGCTTAAATTGATGGGGATTAGGATCAAGGTAATCATTTTGCTTTTCTGTAACCAAATCACAGGAACTGGATTCAGACTTACCACTCCTTTCTGGGTTGTGGTCTTGGCATCCAACTTCACGAATCCAAATCCTTGAAAATAAAATCAGAAGAAATAAAACCCAGATGAATATGTGCGCATGGCCGAACGCCTAGTCTATGTGATGCTGTCCATTCAATGGTGTTGATTAGGCGACATGGGAGTGCTATATAGAAGGTGTGGTAGGCATAGAATCACCAATGAAAACATGCTGAAGAGAGACACCGGTTGAGACCACACTAATGAACTACAATCCACAACGAGTATGGTAAAAATACTCCTTGCAATATCATAAGCAGTGGCAATGCTACACACTGAGTCGACCCTCCCTAATCCCTGCCCCAGGTAGGTCATAAGCAGCTTTGCTGATATAATTCTGTCCCCGGCCTCTGGAATGCCATGTTGCATGCAACCGGTAATTCACCCCAATATCACATTTCAGACGTCTAGGCTACAGACGTCCAAAGCCACTTATTTTAACCGAGATAGTCTTCTTGTTTTCTTCTTTTCCTTTTAAAGAACAGTTAATTTAATCAAATTCTGGAGGGGCTGTCCTTTCATAAGCCGTGTAGTAGCAGCAGGCCCTTTCTCAATGGCAGAGAAATGCCACTTCTTTCCCTCTGACGCGCCAACAAATCCGACGGCAATTACCGTGGGGAATGTTCCAACGAATCAAGCAATGGTACAAAAATCTAAATTGATATACAAAAATGTTGCAAACTGCTTACTGACTAAAATTACCAAAATGTAAATCTTAAAATTTAGTGGGCCTGACGTTTCGATCCTAGCAGGACCTTTCTCAAAGGCAAAGTCAGTGGCAATGCTACACTAAATTGATGAGAATTTTCCAATTCAATATCCTTTTCCCTTCTTTGATCCAACTGTGATAGAATTTTTTTGGGGGGGGGCAAAGACTACTTGACTATTTGGGAAGGCCACCATCTGAGGGCTGGAAAGCTCAGTAAGAGCACTGATACACACAACCAAAGGTCTCAGGTTCAAATCCCAGTTCAGTCAGTTTTCTTTGCCATATCTTCTTTTTTTTTTAATAAAAATAAATCTGCACTCAAGCATTTAAACCACAACCTGGATCTTTACACAGGCAAGACTTTATGATTTTCAATCAAAATGGTTTTTACCAACTAGATTGGAAACGGCATTCCAAAAGAAAGTCCAGCGTCACTATGGTTTCACTACACAGCAGTCTCAAAGTGAAACGTTCAGTGACAATGCCCCAAACTATCTCACGGGAAAACAAGCACGCCTGAAACGATGCATCATAATGTGACGGACTCTGCCAAAACCAGTCAAGGATCAGGGCTTTACACCATAAAACCTCCCTGTATTTCAAATAAAAATATTCCAATCTGCAAAAATGAAAGCATGGACACTAACGAGGCACCATATACCAAAATCAGATCACCGGTTGATAGATTGTTCACCCCTCCCCCACAACTTTCAGTTGTCCTGGCCTCCCAGGTGTCGTGTGAAGGGCTGTGCAAGAAGGGACTCAGTTTCGCAGAGCGCGTCCCTCTTGGACTTGAGTTTGTGGCCGACGTCTGCACACAGGATGGGCTCATTCAACGGGCCCGCGTCCAAGTCACGCTGAGCCAGGAGCCGGAGCAACGAGGAAGGAAACCCAATTTCTGTCTGCGATGACAAATCTCCCCCTCTCCCACCAAGTGCTGGTAACAGCACCTAAGAATGTGTCACTCTGTCTTCTTGCTCACTGACTAAAAAGGGCCTGCCCTACCTATCTCTTTTCCAAGTCCATGATGATGCTTATAGCTTTTTGAGACGTGATTATTATTATTATTTTATTTTTTTATTTTTTTATTTTTTTGGACACGACAAAAAAATAAACATTTTTTGAATTGCAATTCAAATCGCAATTATTTTCATACTGGGAACGGCTCTTTTGTTTATAAGAAGCGGGAAAAAGAAGCCACAAAAAAAAAACCCAGCAAAAACAGCTTACCGTAACCCTTTCCGAAGATGTCCCTCGCGGACTTTCCAAGATCTGCATATGGGGGTGGCACTGCCATCTTGGTCTATTAAGTCAACTTGTCACGACCCTCAAAGCAAACCTACAACAAAACATTTTATTTCTAATTATTAATCCTGTTTAATTGAGCCGAATGGAAAAAAAAGTGTTGTGAGTGCGACAAAAGACTTTCAGAAATTAAGAAAAAAAATACATGGGATTTTTTTTAAGGCTCGAGAATTTGCAGAAACTGAAGTGAGGGGCCGCGATCTTCTGTTGCCATGGGTTATTGCTCTGCCAAACCATTTCGGGAGAAAAGTTTTCCACAGGCAAAACAAAACTGCTACAAACATCCTTCTCACACAAAACGACCATGAAATAAATAAATCATTTTAACAAATGAAAAAATAAAAAGATAAGAGCCTGAAAGTCTAATCCTAGGAGCAGGACATCTCTCAAGTAAAAGGCAAAATAGAAAACAAGGCCGCACACAATATTCAATGTTCAATTAATTTTTTCTTTGAATAAGTCTGTGGTTTGAGAGGTTTCGGGTTTTAATTTCACATCAGAGCCAAAACTTGGATTTTTGCAATTTTAAGAGTCCTGACTGTTAGTGTTAACATAAAATCAGAGCTTTGTGTGCATACTACGGACCATACGGTATATGGCAGTGGACATTCAGCCGGGCAACGGCATTCTTCCCACAAACGCTATTCTGCTGGCGCCTTACTGATTGTCATTACGTCATGCCTGCTTTCTAAATCTGCTGAAGGTCGTTCCTAATTGTTTAAGCTTATTCATTCAGGCTCTCTATTCCGAATCGTGCATAAACACTAACAGCAGGAACGACCTCCGGGAGGACCGGGACTAATGCCGTTGCAGGCTGAATATACATTGTCTATATTTTAGGTGATATACAAAAATGTTGCAAACTGCTTACTGGCTAAAATTACCAAAATGTAAATCTCAAAGTTTAGTGGGCCTGACGTTTCGATCCTAGCAGGACCTTTCTCAAAGGCCGACTCTGCCTTTGAGAAAGGTCCAGCTAGGATCGAAACGTTAGGCCCACTAAATTTTAAGATTAAAGTGTTTTAGGCCGAGGAAAAGAAATATAATTAGTTTTTCATCCCCACCCACATTTTTTTTCTGCCGCAGCATCAATTATTATTATCATTTTTTTAAATAATAATAAAAAGATGAAACTTTGATTGATTTTCGCTGTTTCCAGCCATTGAACCTTGCACATGCACAGCCTACATGTTTATATCGTATCGTATTTAAAAATGACTGGGAAAAAGGCTACCCATCTTCAGGGAAAAACTTGTTTTGGAAAAGGCACACCCCAAAAAAGTGCACATATCCTCATTTTTTTCAAAAAGTTGTGAGAAACTAATTATTTTTTTACCTGGACGAACTAATTGAGTCTAAAAATGTAAAATATAACAAAATTGGCCATCTTCGATAAATGATAGGTTGAGCTAACTACATTATGGCAATGCATACCACAATTTAAATGCAATTTAAAGACATGCCCAATTTAAATGCCTACAATGTGCATTACTTAATAGACCGAGTAAGTTGGCCTAGAGAATGTACGTGTTACAGCGAGATTCCTACTTCCGGGCTCCTCGAATAGAACTTATAAGATAAAGCGTGTTTTTTTTTTAAATAGTTCGTATTGCGCCGATTGAAGCAGTTTAAACAATTAGAATTGTCTCATAGGAATAAAATATTAAAATACAATGTGTAAAGTACGTGATTTTGCACGTTTCACAGACAAAAATAGTTTAAACAAATTTCCGTTTTCACGTTTGAAACCGTAGAACCTATGCAACAAGAGGTGATAGTCGTGTTCCCAGACGAACGAACTTGTTACCTAAGGCTTGTAAATGCAAGTACCTACGTGTACTGGCTAACAAAGTCGCGCGTTTTGTTTAGTGTACGGTATTCACATGTACAGTACAGTACAAGGCGCTTTTCTGGCCCAAATGCGAACCATATCAACTTTGGCGCGATACAAGCACTGAAGTAGTAATGCTTATGTCATGTACCACAGTCGGGCCGCATTCGCAATACTGTACTTACAACCGGAAGATGAAGGTCAGGTTATATTTATTTGTTTTCTCTGCCGTATTCTCATTTTTTGTTATTTTTTTTTGCTCATTCTTAATCCATAAACCTGAGTTTTTACTTGGAAAGAGGCTTTCTTCATTATGTAATAATGCATTCAAAATTGGGCACGCGTTAATCTCCTGTAGCATGCTACGCGGAGGTGCCCGGAAGTGTACGGTGACCTTTTTCAATACGAGAGTTACACGGTCTATACTTAAGCCTACTAAAGTTTTCATGAACAGTAAAGAACAGATTGATGAGTTGTGTGAAAAGAAATGCACTCAAACTAAAGCCAATCGTGCATGCCATGAAGGAACCCTTTTTTTCGATCCATTGTGAACCAACTTAAAAAAAAAAATTAAAGAAATGTAAAAAATGGAACAAACAATTAATTAATTGGAAAAAAAATGCAGCCTCACGTTTTGATCTCATTTTAATTTTGCCTACTGACTGTACAAAGGACTGGAACTGGAAGTTGGAACTTGGAAGTGGAACTGTGGAAAAGCTTCCAATCCAAACATTTAATCAACTAAAGGCTATTGAATGAAAATTAATAGACATTATTCTTGAGTTGAGAAAATGAGAAAAAGACCTCGATCTTTCAAGTTGAAACAAGTACCGGTATGAAGTAAAAAGGTTGGGTTTTTTATCGCCGTGTTATCTCAGTAGCCTATTACATCATGTCCGGGTACCAGCCAGACGTGCACAGGACATATGGGGAAGGAGACCGTCTACCAGCGAATCGTACGACATCGGCACTGCCCACAAAAAAATGTGCAAGAACCTACGACATTGTTCTTGCATTTAGCCGTGAAACCCTCGACTATGGCCGAGAAAAAACCAAAAGCCGTGATGGGCAGTCCCCGTGGGACAGAATGCACGCAAGTTTCGAGAAATCGCCGGCCATCGGTCGGCAGAAAAAAACAGAAAAATAATTGGCTCACCTGAAGACGATATCGCCAGCACGTACTAAACGCCGGAAAATGGCGGAGGGCAGGCGGGTTTCACACAACCCTGTACAGGGCTGAGAGTCCTGCGAATTATAGGGGGCGCTCGTCTTGATCCACGCCCCTGCCCCGCCCACAGAGTGTACGCACGCAAGACCTTGATTTTCTGACTTCTAACGTCGCCTCGCAACTAAATTAATGATTAAAAAAATTCATTGTTGATCAAAGAGCTGCTCTGTGTCGTTGATACAGGCGATCAATATTAAGTAGAAGGTTTTCTTTCAAGAAATGTGGCTCAACGTTTCGGGTAGTGTGTACTCCGCCCGTCATCATTCTCCTGACTTAGTATTTCCACCATGCAAACATTCAAGTCTTATCTAACTGCAAACAATAATTAAGGTGATCTATCTCTGCCTTTGAGAAAGGTCCTGCTAGGATCGAAACGTCAGGCCCACTAAATTTTAGATTTTGCAAACAATAATTATTATGTCGAGCAAGTTGAAACTTTCAAGTTGAAGATTTTAATGATTTATTCATTATGATGGTTTCGGTTTCTTTCCATAATATTGGCGAAGCCGTAAAAAAAAAAACAAGCTTGAAAAACTAGTTGGGTTAAAGTGCAGTAAAATGAGTTTTTCTCGAAAATCATAGAAAACCCTTTCGCATTCTTAGACCTATGACCATTATTTTCAATTAGTAGACAAACCAAAGCAAAGTTTGAAACTATTTTGCGAATCCTTCCAATTTGTTTTACATAATCACAAATTCACAATGTTATTTATTACATTTCACACAGGGAAACACCACTTTTGAATCATTATAATAACTACGACATTATCATAAATAAGTCAATTTGACAGTACAGTTATTTTTTTCTTAATTACTCCTAAGAACGCCGCACGCGATTAGATGGTTAGTTTTGGCATGCCGGGGTGGGGGCGCCAGTCAGAAAGATTTACCCCGATTAACCGCCGTATATTCAAAGAAAATCAATCATTTTTCAAATGCCGATGAATCGACAAAATGTTGTTTTGATAATTTTGATAATTGTCGATATTTAATACTAATTATAGGCCTATGATTATAATCACTGAATGAAGAGCCTCTGCTAGGGATGCTGAATAAAATAAGAGTGAAGCATCTTCCTGAATGTGGTTGAACGACTTGAAATCGAGTTCGTCCAGTTGTAAGAACCGTGAACAAAAGTACAAGATACATCGAATACTTCTTAGCGTGCGGAAAAGGCTCAGCCATACATCGGGTGCATCACAAAATCAAAATACACTGCATTACATTTTATATACCACGATTAACATACATGTAATTATAATCATCAATGATATACATTTTCATTATTATTATTATTATTATTATACATTATTGATAATAGCGTGATCAATTTTCTGATAATTATTGCAAAGTCTGAGGTCGAAAGTCATCTGAGAATTGAAACCGTCAGCATGAGTTTGCTTTTTGCATAAGGCTGTTTGGCTGATCCTTCTCCCACACTTTACTACATTCACGGTGGAGGCAACTTACGGGTCAAGGAAGGACTGCGTTGACGTCACAAGTACGGTGTCCCCGCGAAGCCCCCTTGCCTTTCCCTTCCGTGCATAAGCTTATTCCGTTGCCTAACCATGGCCGTTCATTCTTGGAAAGATAGCCCGGCTGTTTGTTTTGAATAAATGGGTCGGTCGGCCATTTTGAAGGCAGGACGCTAAATATTTATTGATTATTTTTGCCTTCGGCCTCATTCAGGCGCGCACCGAGTAGTTCGAAGCGGAGACAAGGCCAAAAAGATGCCGGCTCGTACCACTGGACAACCTCAATCCTGACCCGAACAGCGGTGACGCTGGTCGAGAAGAGCTGTATCACCGGCGATTCTCCCTCGGCGATGTTCCCTGTGAACTGCCCAGAAACAAAGTAGAATAATATACTGACATTCATTTCTAAAGAAAAAAACTCAATTTTTGAAATTTACACGCGAAAATTATTCTGACAGTAACTTTCTCAGAGCTGGCAGTATCCCCTTCCTATCTTTTTTTCGGCCTTGCCATTCTGACGATTCGGGGTTTTTTTCTGATTCGCAGTTTCTCCTGTTCAATACTTAGCTTTTTTAGTTCTGTTGTGAAAGCTTCATGTTTGGTTTTATCATTGTCCAACCGTCCGTGTGTTTGTGTGCATGTTTGTTTGGTTTTCTTCTCTTTGTTTGTCTGTCCAAGGCATCTTGCCACAAACCCTGGCTTCTGAAAAATGCCTTCGTACCAACATTATTTCAGCATCTCATTTCTTTTGTGAATCCAATTTATCTTAAAATTTAGTGGGCCTGACGTTTCGATCCTAGCAGGACCTTTCTCAAAGGATCTTTCTCTCTCTGCCTTTGAGAAAGGTCCTGCTAGGATCGAAACGTCAGGCCCACT
Source organism: Luidia sarsii (assembly GCA_949987565.1). Lineage (NCBI taxonomy): Eukaryota > Metazoa > Echinodermata > Asteroidea > Paxillosida > Luidiidae > Luidia > Luidia sarsii. The sequence continues at coordinate 1,664,055 of OX465118.1, forward strand.
AAATTTTAAGATTTACATTTTGGTAATTTTAGTCAGTAAGCAGTTTGCAACATTACCTTAATTCAATTTACTAAGATTTGTGTACTTAAATTTGTATTGCTTGGTATTTTTTTTCTTGTCTTAATAATTTTGGTATGTAATTGAATTCGAGAGAGGACTTGGTAGGACCGAAATAAATGTCATCATTTCAGAAAGGCCAAAGGTGAAAGAAATGTGTTTTTCCAATGGCTTGCTGACCGGACTCTTATGAAAAGGGTGTGGCGTTTCGAGCCCATGACTTACCGGGAGAGCAAAGGACAACACGTACATACAGGGGGGGCTTGTAGCAACGAGACATGGAGGAAAACGAGTAGGAACGGGGAAGCTGGTGAACACACTACAATGTAATGGCGTAGCTAGTGTTTTACTCGACTGGAGGTCTGTATTTCGTTTGTCTTGAGTTCCAGATTCCTGTAATGTGTTGTCTTGGTGTAAAAGGGACAAAAAGGGGTTCGTCGCAACGACGCTAGAGGGCGTCGTACCTGGGTGGTCCCGTCCTGTGCCAACGCGTAGAGCTGGGTAGTAGCGGTAGCCTGGGGCTGGTAGCGCACTTTGTAGACAGTCACCCGCCAGGACTTGTCGATGAGGCTCCACTTGTTGCCCTGGGTCACAACACCGGAGACCGGCATCTCTTCCTTGAGGTCCACCTCGATCCAAGAGGGCGCTCTGAGCGTGTGTACCGTGTCGGCGAAGGGCGAGGTAAGAGAGAAAAAGGGAGAGAGGAGGGAGAGGGAGGGAGGGAGGGATGGAGACAGAGAGAGAGAGAGAGAGAGAGAGAGAGAGGGGAGAGGAGAGAGAGGGGAGAGGAGAGGAGAGGAGAGGAGAGGAGAGGAGAGGAGAGGAGAGGAGAGAAGAGGAGAGGAGAGGAGAGGAGAGGAGAGGAGAGGAGAGGAGAGGAGAGGAGAGGAGAGGAGAGGAGAGGAGAGGAGAGGAGAGGAGAGGAGAGGAGAGGAGAGGAGAGGAGAGGAGAGGAGAGGAGAGGAGAGGAGAGGAGAGGAGAGGAGAGGAGAGGAGAGGAGAGGAGAGGAGAGGAGAGGAGAGGAGAGGAGAGGAGAGGAGAGGAGAGGAGAGGAGAGGAGAGGAGAGGAGAGGAGAGGAGAGGAGAGGAGAGGAGAGGAGAGGAGAGGAGAGGAGAGGAGAGGAGAGGAGAGGAGAGGAGAGGAGAGGAGAGGAGAGGAGAGGAGAGGAGAGGAGAGGAGAGGAGAGGAGAGGAGAGGAGAGGAGAGGAGAGGAGAGGAGAGGAGAGGAGAGGAGAGGAGAGGAGAGGAGAGGAGAGGAGAGGAGAGGAGAGGAGAGGAGAGGAGAGGAGAGGAGAGGACAGGACAGGACAGGAGAGGAGAGGAGAGGAGAGGAGAGGAGAGGACAGGAGAGGAGAGGAGAGGAGAGGAGAGGAGAGGAGAGGAGAGGAGAGGAGAGGAGAGGAGAGGAGAGGGGAGGGGAGGGGAGGGGAGGGGAGGGGAGGGGAGGAGAGGGGAGGGGAGGGGAGGAGAGGGGAGGAGGGGAGGGGAGGGGAGGGGAGGGGAGGGGAGGGGAGGGGAGGGGAGGGGAGGGGAGGGGAGGGGAGGGGAGGGGAGGGGAGGGGAGGGGAGGGGAGGGGAGGGGAGGGGAGGGGAGGGGAGGGGAGGGGAGGGGAGAGGAGAGGAGAAGAGAGGAGAGGAGAAGAGAGGAGAGGAGAGAGAGAGAGAGAGAGAGATAGAGAGAGAAAAAAATAGAAGAGAGGGGAGAGGGTGAGGGTAAGAGAGACAGAAAGAGGGAGAGAGAGAAAGAGAGAGAGATAGAGAGAGAGAAAAATAGAAGAGAGGGGAGAGGGTGAGGGTAAGAGAGACAGAAAGAGGGAGAGAGAGAAAGAGAGAGAGAGATTTGGAGATTTGGAGAGCGAGAGAGAAAGAGGAGGTGGAGAGAGAAACGAGATAGACGAAGAGGGGAGGAAGAGAGAGGAGGATGTGGAGAGAGAACAACAGAGAGAGGAGAGGGAAGGAGGTGTGTGTTGAGACAGAGGGGGAGAGAGATGGATAGAGATGACGAGGGACAGGGAGAGCGATGGAGAGAAAGAAGAAAAAGAACACATTATTATCAATACCTCGTACTTGCAACTTCACTCGGCGAACTTGGTGTGATACCACGGGCGGGCATGACATCAGACAGCGCACGAACGCCTTGGACTCGGCCCAATCGAGGTAAGGAAAAGTCGAAGGCATTGTGCGCAGTTTTACAGGTCGCGGAATGTCTTATCCTCGTGTACAAAAACCACTTTGCAGTCCATGTAAACATATACGTAAACTGTGATGTCGGTTGGTGAATTTGGGCACTGGCCCAATTATTGTACCAGTAGTAAAGTTCGGGTTGTCTGTGGTTATAGAAACGGTCTCTGTAATTATTCATTGGCAATGGCTGCGTTGGACGCAGTGGTCGAGTTCGGGCGCGCGCGCTCTCGGCTGTTCGTGAACAAACCCTGGCGGAGATGGTGTACATGGTGTGTGATCCTGTTTGTGTGATCCTATTGGTCTCACGGCCACTTGAGGCAGAAATCTCACTAAAAGTTCAGCGCACACGAGAGCTACGTGCTGAGCTAACGACCTCGAGAGATTTTTTGCTCAGCAGATAGTGTGCGGCGGCCGTTAGGTCGTGTTCGACTGTTCGTACGTGTGGTTAGAGGGCGAGAACAAGGATCGCGTGTGAAGGACCGCCCGAACTCGACCAGTGTCTCGTTGCAACCTTGTCGCTGCTGAAAGCTTGACAACCTCGTTCTTACTTTTCGGATGAGCACCAGCCATTCGGGCCGTCCAGCCGTGCGAGTCCAGCGCTGTATACCAGGTCGTGGTTGTCCCAGTACAGTTCCCCCGACGCCACCAGGCGACTGTCGGGGATGAGGATGGGATATTCCAATCCCACGTGCTTGAACACCAACCATTTCCCAGCTGTCGCTGCGCAGAAACAGAAGATTCGGTTCGTTTCGGTGGAAGGGTCTACTTCGGTTGGGTTGGGTTTGATTTGGTTGAGTTTGATTGCATGGGGATTGATATAGGGATGGGTCAGGGCAGGATGGTTTGGAATGGGATGGATTGGGATGGGATGGGTTGGAATGGATTGGGATGGGTTGGAATGGGGTCGGATTGGGTTGGGTTGGGGTAGGGTGGGATGGGTTTGGTTTGGTTGGATTGGGTTGGGCTGGTTTGGGTTCGGTTTGGTTTGGTTTGGTTCGGTTTGGTTTGGTTTGGTTGGGTTGGGTTGGGTTTGGTTGGGTTGGGTTTGGTTGGGTTTGGTTGGGTTTGGTTGGGTTGGGTTGGGTTGGGTCGGGTTGGATTGGATTGGGTTGGGATGGGTTGGTTTGGTTGGGTTTGGTTGGTTTGGTTTGGGTTGGGTTGGGTTTGGTTGGGTTGGGTTCAGTTTGGTTGGGTTGGGTTGGGTTGGGTTGGGTTGGATTGGGTTGGGCTGGTTTGGGTTTGGTTTGGCTTGGTTGGGTTGGGTTGGGTCGGGTTGGATTGGGTTGGGCTGGTTTGGGTTGGGTTGGATTGGGTTGGGCTGGTTTGGGTTTGGTTTGGCTTGGTTGGGTTGGGATGGTTTGATTGGGTTGGGTTGGATTAGGATGGATAAGACGGGTCCGTCTCCACTCTCACCCATTCCGTTTCGTCCGGAGCTTGGTTTGAGTTGAGGGCCCCCGGTACCCGACCAGCCAAACCTACCTGTAGAGCAGAGGATGA
>OX465118.1:1670494-1802337 GCA_949987565.1 Luidia sarsii
TCTCTCTCTCTCTTTCTCTCTCTATCTCTCTCTTTTTCTCTCTCCCTCCCACTTTCTCCCCCCTCTCTCTCTATCTCTCTCTCTCTCTCTCTAATCTTCCCCTTCTCTTCCCCTCTCCTATTGTGTGCCTATATATGCCGGTATATCGGTCTTTCTACCACACTCTACTTTCATGTGCTTAATTTTTCTCTCTTCCAGTCTCTGTCTCTGCCTCTCTCCCTCCCCCTTCTCTCTCCATCTCTTTTCGCCCTCAGCTCTCCGTACTTACCACCGGTTGCTGCGGCGAACACCACGGCTGACAAAGCGGCCAGCCTCGGCAGGTCTCTCGCCATCTCCGGACCTTTTTGGTTCCCCTCTCTCGGCAAGCAACTCCGTCCGCAGACAAAAAATGGTATCAGGGGTCGCGTGCAACGCAGGGACCGACCGTGCGGATGCGGCGAACCAGATCGTGCAATCCCAGATGGCTCTGCCAAGTTGATTATCCTCAGCGTGGACCCAAAACTTCTTTTTAAATAAGGGGTCTTCGGAAACACGTGAAGCTGAGGACAACCCGGGTATTTAACGTTCAATTTCGTGTGTAACTCGGACCATAATATTACGGGGCTTCAAAGTGTCGGCCCCGTTTGGCTGTAAAAAGAAAATCTGCTTAGATTTGGGGAGGTATTTTCTTCAAGGGGCCAATCACCAGAAAATGCAACCGGCGAAGACCCCCAACACTGAAAATCATCTGAGAGATGAGCGTCCAAACTATAATGTTCAGTATAGCTACAGGAACTAAGACACTTTTTGGCGTGGAATGTTTTGGCGTGGAAATGGAGGCTTTCTCACTGCGCTCTATATGGCTACTTGATTGGATAACCAGCAGCCGTGGTGTGAGACACGTCACTTGAGCTGTAGTGGGAGTCAAACGATCGATAATCCGCGCATGCGCACGAGCCTCGGACGTCAATGCTTCCATAGCAACGGGACGAGAAAGGGAAATGGAAAGGGATTTTTTTTCTTCAAATCGTCGAGGGCAATGTGTGATTGTTCACCTTCAGGGACATCAAAGGTTCGGCTGAAAATGTGCGCTAAATGTTCGTTTGTTTGTATTCCCGTCGACAGAATGTCACCATAGTTGCACTTAACTGCGTTTATAGATGATTTTGAGGAATGTGGAAACTTTTCTAAACAAAGGGGGAATCTGTACTATTGAGATTTGAAGGTTTCAATGGTGATCACAACAGAAGAGTAGGTTTCCCGCGACACAATGTAGAATTTCTCTTTTATGAGCAACCGGAGGAACTCGACGTTTCCAACAAAAATACTCTGCTCGTCTTCAGGAGAATGCTGGATTCTAACTTGGAGTTGGGCTTAAGTATTCTGTACTAGTTCAAGCAGGAGTTCACAATGGTGTGTAAACACGATTGTGTATCACAGTGGGGACTCGCACAAGTTTGTATCCTCACACAATAATTGTAGCCCGATTTCAAAGCGTGTGGACTCGGATGGCTGTACGAAGGTCGCATTGGCTCTGCAGTGGTGCGGACGTGACAGCGCAGACGTAGCTAAGTATGGAGGACACTGCTCCGGCGAAGCGCAATTATTGTATTCACGTAAATGATTCACCACTAGTCTTTTTGTCTTTGATTTTCTGAAGTGTGATTTAATGAATAGACATAGAACGTGCGAAGAATAATGACAATCGTCACCTTATGTTCTTGGTGAGCTTAGCTTATATAGTCTGAAACCAAGATTTTGTTTGGCTGACCCTTCGACAGGTTATACACGGTGTGCAGCCATGGGTTCGGTGGAGCAACAAGCGGTCACTTTTCAAACGTGTTTTGACAATGCCACTATACGTTCAGTTGTGGAGCAACCCTGTGAAGAGTCGGTGCTCGTCTCAGCCGAGAATAATTGGCTACAATGTGCGTGTGTTGTGCAGCAACCCTCCGTCCGCTCTGTACGTTGACGATGAGTATCCAATCAGAAGTCCAAAAAGACAATACATCCGCTATTAGTTGTTCAGTTTAAGGTTCGGAGGGATGAAAGCGCCACCCGTCGTGTTTGGGGTTTACGACTTAATACGTCCCCCACCCTTTCAAAGACGAAACCGTGCCTTAAATAATGTGCATTCGCTCGAAAATTACAAGACAGAAAAATTATACAGAGCGCCTATCATTTTTGACATAGGCCCTAATTTAATCATTATTTTTATTACTTCATGACCGTCAAGCCCACTACTAGTATAAGTTCTGCCGTTTACTATAGCTTTGCTACCCCAGGGTCGCCAAAGCAGACACATACATAATGAGTATCACTCATACGGATACGAATTGGTACTGTCAGTGGTACGGAAACGGATTGTTTTGCAGTGACGATTATTATTATTCATACTCGGCAGAGAGTCGCTTTAAAAATAATACGTTACCCTTTCAAGGGCCGGGTTTGCACCACAGACATTAATAATAACAATAGGTTATTTATGTCTGTGTTTGCACTGGGCTGGTTCCCGTCCCCTACATGGTCTCCAGACGTCTCACGTCCTCCGAAATGTAGGGGCCGGTAGCTAGCAGCCATCCACGGCCTGTGATTGGTTCAGTTTTGTGCATGCGCCTTTATTTTTTCTACAGCCGGAAATTACCGATAGTAGCAATTCACGATCCAAAAGTTATCGAAAATGGTTTCGGAGTTTTCCGGACATTTTCGGAATAGGAGAAAGCCGGCCCAAGTTTAGTCACGTGACAGTATTGCATTCTGGGAATGGCAAGCCTCATTAGCATAAGACCGTCAGCTTTCCTCCGATATTTTTTGCTAGCTACCGGCCCCTACATTTCGGAGGACGTGAGACGTCTGGAGACCATGTAGGGGACGGGAACCAGCCTATGTTTGCACTTCCTTCGGAAACAAGTGGTATAGCGCCCTCTAAAGGCGCGGCAGGTCCACCTCAATCCGTTACCCCGTGGCCATGGTCGCTGTTTCCGTTCACTTGAATGCGCCGCGACATAAAACTGAGAAGGGCACCAGACTATCGGCAATTTAAAGATGGCGACGTGCAGGAGGTACTGCCGTTTGAGGAAATGCATCGCTGCCATTTTCGTCTTGTTCGTGTTTTCCGTGTGCGCGACCTATTTGGTAAGATCGATCATTGTAATTACTGACGAGTAACTGTGCACTGCATGCTTAAGTATTTTCTGATAGCAATTCCTGCAATGAAAGAAATCTGTAATGAGATTGAGAGTTTAACTTCGGTGTCATGTTTGATGTTATTGTTATGCCTTTGAGAAAGGTCCTGCTAGTGCTACTGCTAGGATCGAAACGTCAGGCCCACTAAATTTTAAGATTATTGTTATGATGTGTATTTTGGGGGAGTTGCTTTGCTAACTAATTTCCCCAATGGCTCACTTTGATTTATCAGACAATTTTCTGGAACAATATAGGAAGGTTTGCGGTGACACCATGTATTATCAGGTCTCTTAAACTTTAAGGAAGAGGTTTGGTTCTGAAAAGAACCCGAGGGTAACTCGACGTTTCGACCAGTATGCTCTGGCCATCATCAGGAGAATGTCTTGGGATCGGTGGTGGAACTCCTTATGTACCGGTGGTCGCTGAGGCGGGAAGGCGGGAAAGATAATCCTCTGGGGAGGATTATCCTAAGGCGGGCTTAGGTCACTGAGGTGGGAAGGCGGAAAAACCCTAAGGGGAGACTGGGGGGGGGACCTATAGGTGCTCACTGGGGTGTGTCAGAAGGTGTTGGGGAGGCCGTGGATATAGGTGATCCATGAGTCGGCTAGGGAAGGGGGGCTTAGACTGGTGTGAGTATGGTTTAGGGTGACCTAGGATATAGAAGATCCATTGGTCGGGATGAGGGGGAGCCAAATGTCGCTGAGGTGGTAGCCGATGTCTTGAGGTACTGTGTTGTGCTTGCGGATTTCGATGGCCTCTCGGATCCTGACAAATACTGTGAAGTCAGGGAACCACACGGCCAACTGCCGTAACAACAGCCACTGCGTATCAATAAACTAGAGTGCGCACTCCCCTATCAATGCGCGGTACGAACGTGTGCCGACAACATGTGCAGGCAAAGCAACAGACATCGCGCGCTGCATGCTGTGAACCAATTTTGTTAGGATTTGTTTAAGATTGTTTATATTTTTCCAGCCTTGGTGTAGCTATTAAACTAAAATCTTTTCGGAACCTGTGTTACCTGCCCAATGATGTCACTGTTCTTTGTTGACTGCGGTCCTTGCAGATGCTGTCCGGCGACGAATATGACGAGCTCTACTCGGACAGCGACGTTGCTGGCTTGGTTCCAGGGCTTCATTTTCAGTACCACGCAGACTACGGAGGGAACATCGTTTCCAAAGGTATGGATACACCAACGACGCGATACCATTCTTCTTACATTGGACCCCATGGATGCATTAAAGGAAATGAGTATACACGTGACCATCATGTAGCCAAAACTCAAAAGAGTATATACGCAACAAAACTTCACACTATTACTAGCGATGCAGTATACGTTACATAAATCTCAAAAGTTTATAGAGCCTGATGTTTCGATCCTAGCAGGACCTTACTCAAAGGCAAAGTGACAAGGACATACACAGACAGTCAGGGGGAAGGAAAGCCCTGACACACATGACAGAGGAAGGACAAAAGGGAAGGGAATGGGATGCAGATGTACACCAAGGGAGAGGAGATATCAAAGGGAAAACAAACAGAAGGGTGGGGGGATCAAAGGGACAGAAGGGAGGTGTGGATCAAAGGGGAAAGCCACAGGGAAGATGAAAGAAAAGAGGAGTGTGCAACAGTTTTTGTATTAATTTCAGTATATAATACAACGGTCAATAGGTGGCACTAAAATGATATGATAGGTTTATCACAAACGTATACTTTGTTGCTCAAAGTGTGAATTGCCGTCGTGTATATTGTGGGGTGCCTTTCGGAAGGGCAAAAGAAGGTCACTAAGGTCATGACCCAGTATATTCTATTGTGTATGCTTCAATCCTATTCGCATTCCGTGTTCACGTATTACGTCATGATGATGTAAAATGCCATAAAACGGACCAGAAGAAATTTGTTTCCAGCAGACATGGCAGAAGGGAACATTTCCAGAAATGTGTGAACTGGTAATCAACTGCTGTTGTTGTTGTTGACTTCCATGATGCAGATGGCATGGATCAGCATGAGCGGGATCATGTGAACGTGACCAACATGACCGTCCCCGTCCCCGTCCTCCTCTGGTGGACCCCCTTGACCGGGGAGCGGGGCCGGGTCAAGACCTGCGGTGCCGCCGCCGCCGCCAAGTGCCTGCTGACCGTCGACCGCCACTTCCGGCACCACCCGAGCACGCGGGCCTTCCTCTTCTACGGCACGGACTTCAGACCGGCCGACCTGCCCCTGCCGCGCCGGGCCGGCCACCAGTGGGCCCTGCTCCACGAGGAGTCGCCCAAGAACAACTACCTCCTCGCCCACGCCGACGGCCTGGCCCTCTTCAACCACACCAGCACCTTCAGGCGGGAGTCGGACGCCCCGCTCACCACGCAGTACCTGCGCAGCCTGGCCGACCTCACCGACGACGAGTACCTGGTCCCGACGGAGCGGAAGAGCACGGGCGGTCTGGCGCCGGTGGTCTACATCCACTCGGACTGCGATCCGCCCTCGGACCGGGACAGCTACGTCCGCGAGCTGATGCGGCACATCCCGGTGGACTCGTACGGCAGGTGCCTCCACAACAAGGACCTGCCCGCCGAGCTGGTGGACCCGCTGACCATGGATCACGAGGCGCTGTACCGGATCCTGGCCCGCTACAAGTTCACGCTGGCCTTTGAGAACGCCGTCTGCGACGACTACATCACCGAGAAGCTCTGGCGGCCCCTGAGGCTGGGCTCGGTGCCCGTCTACCGCGGCGCGCCCAGCGTGCGCGACTGGCTGCCCGACAACAGCTCGGCGATCCTCGCCGACGACTTTGCCGGCCCGAAGGAGCTGGCCGCCCACCTGACCCGCTTGGCGGCCGACCGGGAGGCGTACGACGCGTTCCTGGCTTTCAAGAGCCGAGGGGTGACCAACAAGAGGCTCTTGGCCCGCATGGCCGAGCGGGAATGGGGCGTGAACGACGTTCAGCGGCCCAACTTCATCGACACCTTTGAGTGCATGGTCTGCAAAAGAGTCCACGAAAATCTCCGGCGGGAGTCCCTGGGACTCCCGCCGAGGAGCTACCGAGCCGCGAGGTCCCACCTCAACTGTCCCCGGCCCCAGACCTACACGGGCCAGGCATGGGGTAGCGCCATCAGCATCTACCTCAACTTGTTCGACGGGGACCTCCGTCGAGCCAAGGCCCTGAGGAGGCTAGTGGAGAGTGGCAGGCCCTTCTCTCAGAAGCTATTCAAGAGCCTGATGAACTCTTAACCACTTCGCGCCGGGACCTCCGAATCCGGAGGTCAATTGGATTGCCTTTGCAACGGGGCCCTCCGAATCCGGGCACCACTATTGTCCACATTCTAAACAAAGACTCTTTTCAGCTTAGAACAAAGCAATACGAATCAGTACAAAGACCCCTTTTGACGCAAGTTGCCACATGAATTGCAAGATTAGCAGCAGTAATTGTGCAATTGTTGGACTTTTACTGTGGAGGATCGAGGGATACCGCGCTGCAGCTGAAAGCACGCGGGGGACATTGTCTTTGCATGCCACACAGCCCAACGGTCGTCGGTCTGGCATTGGAATTCCCCCCACATTCTTTACCGTAATCTATACCCTTATCGATTTATTTCACATAAATATATTGTTCCGATTGTTTTAGCAAGATTTCAAAATGATGCATTGTTCAAAAACCCCCGTATGGCGGTCATCGGCGCTGAAAAACCCCCCGGCGCGAAGTGGTTAAGCTTAACCACTCTGTCACAGGACCTACGGTTTGGAGAGCCCCAGTTTGTTTTGAGCACCCCTTTTGAAGCATATTGAAATTTTCCCCCAGCCTACAATCTCCCCCTTTTTAAAAGGAAAGTTAATGACTGTCTTCAAGCTTCCTGAGTCGCTCTCTATCACCTTCTTCCCTTAGTCCTTAACCTTGAGTGGCTTTAAAGCCTTGTTTTGTGCGAATTGCCATATAAAGTAAATTACAAAGCCACACAGATTATGCCATGTCTGACTCACTTGCACACATAGTGTACTTCTTTAATTGAAGTATTAACCATTTCCAATTGTTTGTAGGATATAACCTGAATCCTGCAAAATCCTGCTATCCTGCCTTGTTCAAAGCTCCATGTGACCTGAATCCTGCCAAATCCTGCAGTACTGGCTACTGTGGACCATTGCCTGAATCCTGCCAAATTCTGCACCGAGATTATGGAGTTTTAGTCCACATTCTAAACAAAGACTTTTTTCAGCTTAGAACAATGGGCCCTTTTTCGAACGGATAATCTCTTGACAAAAGCCACAACGACGTCCGAATTGTTACCAGCATCCTGCATTTTCCTACTGACAAAATCACCTCATGCCCTCAATCCTGCACATTCCTACAGTGTGTCAACTCTCATGTGCCCTCAATCCTGCTAAATCCTTCTCCAGCACTTTGATAGTAGTAGCCTGTATCCTGCACAATCCTGCAATGTGTCAACTCTCATGTGCCCTGAATCCTGCAGAATCCTGCAATGTGTCAACTCTCATGTGCCCTGAATCCTGCAGAATCCTGCAATGTGTCAACTCTCATGTGCCCTGAATCCTGCACAATCCTGCAATGTGTCAACTCTCATGTGCCCTGAATCCTGCAGAATCCTGCAATGTGTCAACTCTCATGTGCCCTGAATCCTGCACAATCCTGCAATGTGTCAACTCTCATGTGCCCTGAATCCTGCAGAATCCTGCAATGTGTCAACTCTCATGTGCCCTGAATCCTGCAGAATCCTGCTGAAGGCAAATAGGATTCCGCAGGATTTGGGAAGGTTAGGGTTAAAAAAAAAACCTGTGTGTGTGGCGGTCATTGGCACTGAAACTGGCCCAATGCAAAGTGGTTAAACAAAGAGGGGCCAAAGAGCAGACTTGTGTTTGCGTCACAAGTCTGAGTCCTCATTCATCCAGGTTGAATCCAAGTCTGACTCACAGACATTGAGTCTCAACTCCAAGTCATGAGACACCTTTAAATTTGGGAACAAATTTCCCAATCGCTGGATGTTGTGTTAATCAATCACCCTTACTAGTGATAGGCAGACTATTTTGTGGTATGTTTTTCTTAATCATCGAGTCACAAGACACAAGTGAAGTCTGAGGCTTAGTCAGTAGGTCTGAGTCATTTGGTCAGGGACTTACAGTTATGCTTCTGGTTGAGGTTAGGATAAGGGTAAAGGTTTGTGAATGGCTAAAGATTTTCAAACAGTGCAGTATTTAAAATTGTTGTTTTCTTTTGTATCGAGCTGAGCAGCTCTTGCCTTTTGTAGAGTTAAATTTTGTATTTTTGTAACGATTGTGCAAATTTGTATTTTCTAATTGTTTTTAAAGATTTTATCTTTCATTTGCTGCAGCTTTCATAATTTCAGAGCATTATATGAGATTTTGTGTATTAATTGCCTTTTTTTCTTTCATTGCTTATAAACATCAGGCCCTTTAAATTTATGATTGATTATACTTTATTACTATTATATTAATTTATTGATATCTATTATTTTGTAGAATCGTTATTTTTTTATTCAATTGAAAAAGGGGTCAGCAGAAACGATGTTAGTATCCTTGCCATTGTTTTATGTTCTTTGTTTATCATCAACTCAGTCACTCAGTGGAGGGGTCCATCCCAAAATCCTTGCAGAAATTCGACTTGGATGGCAACACATTTTGGGGGTGTTTTTTCTGAGGGTAATTAGCCAAAAATCTAATCGGCTAAGGGCACTAAAATTGAAAAGAATCTGCGAGATGAAGGTCCAAACTACAATTTTCAGTGCAGCTACAAGAACTGAGAGACTTTTGGGTGTGGGATGATTGGCTTTGAAAGTGAATGTTTTTGTACAGTGTTCAATGGGAGCTTGATTTAGTGTTCTGCACCCGTTAGCGTCTCGCCTTTTAATTACAGCGCCCGCACTCGGCCGAGGTTGCCGTGGTCAGCGTTGAGCAAGCCGTCTTCAAGCACGGTGTCGTTTTACCTCTACCTTGTCTGTCAGACCCCAACTTATCCTCGCACCCACCGACCCACCAGTCCAAATTGAAGACTCGGCAAATTGGCCGGGCTTGTTTGCGTTCATTCGTCTTCTCGTCTTGATAATGAATTCATCAACGGCGAAGCGTACGTGCATGACTAATGGTGAAAATCTCGCTGACTAAAGTCCGTGTTGCTCTTTCATTTGCCAATTGTCCCGTCCCCCAAAAAATTATCGCCAGGCAAGTTGAACGCCCCCTCCCTTCCTCTCCGACCGTGAGGCGTGGCAGTGGCCCACGGGCCGGGCGACGACAGACGGCACCCGCCATTACACAATAGTGTATCGAATATTATATGATGATTTTATGATCAAGCAAAGGGAACCAACCTCACTCAGCTGGGCAGCTTGTGTGTGCAGACAGCAGTACACAACAGTCAGTCGGCGGACAGAAGCTGGAAAGAAAAAAAACACTTTGCACGTGAATATCTCCTTCATTATTATATTGACGAATCTAAAACTTGGCCTGCTAACAGGCCTGGAAAAGATCTATCCAGCAGTATATAGTGAAAAATCTGAAATCAAACAGTATGATGATTTTATGATCAAGCAAAGAAAACCAACCTCAGTCAGCTGGGTATAGCTTGTGTGTGCAGACAGCAGTACACAACAGTCAGTCGGCGGACAGAAGCTGGAAAGAAAAATACACTTTGCACGTGAATATCTCCTTCATTATTTTATTGATAAATCTAAAACTTGGCCTGCTAACAGGCATGGGAAAGATCTAACCATCAGTATATAGTGAAAAATCTGAAATCAAACATAGTTTGATGATTTTATGATCAAGCAAAGAAAACCAACCTCAGTCAGCTGGGTAGCTTGTGTGTGCAGACAGCAGTACACAACAGTCAGTCGGCGGACAGAAGCTGGAAAGAAAAATATACTTTGCACGTGAATATCTCCTTCATTATTATATTGACGAATCTAAAACTTGGCCTGCTAACTGGCCTGGAAAAGATCTATCCAGCAGTAGTGTAAAATCTGAAATCAAACATAGTTTGATGATTTTATGATCAAGCAAAGAAAACCAACCTCGGTCAGCTGGGTAGCTTGTGTGTGCAGACAGCAGTACACAACAGTCAGTCGGCGGACAGAAGCTGGAAAGAAAAATACACTTTGCACGTAAATATCTCCTTCATTATTATATTGACGAATCTAAAACTTGGCCTGCTAACAGGCCTGGAAAAGATCTATCCAGCAGTAGTGTAAAATCTGAAATCAAACATAGTATGATGATTTTATGATCTAGCAAAGAAAACCAACCTCACTCAGCTGGGTAGCTTGTGTGTGCAGACAGCAGTACACAACAGTCTGTCGTCAGACAGAAGCTGGAAAGAAAAATATACTTTGCACGTGAATATCTCCTTCATTATTGTATTGATAAATCTAAAACTTGGCCTGCTAACAGGCATGGGAAAGATCTAACCATCAGTATATAGTGAAAAATCTGAGATCGAACAAAGTATGATGATTTTTATGATCAAGCAAAGAAAACCAACCTCAGTCAGCTGGGTAGCTTGTGTGTGCAGACAGCAGTACACAACAGTCAGTCGGCGGACAGAAGCTGGAAAGAAAAACACACTTTGCACGTAAATATATCTCCTTCATTGTTATATTGACGAATCTAAAACTTGGCCTGCTAACAGGCCTGGAAAAGATCTATCCAGCAGTTGTGTAACATCTGAAATCGAACATAGTATGATGATTTTATGATCAAGCAAAGAAAACCAACCTCAGTCAGGTAGGCAGCTTGTGTGTGCAGACAGCAGTACACAACAGTCAGTCGGCGGACAGAAGCTGGAAAGAAAAATACACTTTGCACGTTAATATCTCCTCTATTATTATATTGACGAATCTAAAACTTGGCCTGCTAATAGGCCTGGGAAAGATCTATCCAATATGAGACCACCGCTCTCATTACTTTTGAGAATATATAACCTGCTGTTGAGAGACCAAACGGCAACACGTTAAATATGAAATACCTTTTTCTACCGAGTTCCGTCCAGGTAAAACCCAGGAAAGTACGATGGTCCTTCATAATTTCAATATGGTGGTACGCCGACTGTAGGTCGAAAGCTATTGCCCAATCGCCGGTTTAAAAGACTTCTCGCACCATTTGCGCATCCTCTTATTTAAACTTGTCAGGATGTTTAGCTCTTGGAACCAGACTATCAGCTAATAGACTGGTTCAAGTTCAACCAGCCTGCAATGCTGACGAAATACAATCAAGTCAGGGAACCACACGGACGACTGCCGTAACAACAGCCACTGCGTATCTTTTAATATAAAGATGCGGATTTACATGACGACAATCTAAAACCAGCCTTAGCTTAGTGGCATTGCCAGCTACTGTTAAAGGATTCACCACATGTGGCCTTTCTTCCACCTTCGTTATACACTCATTTAATACCTACATTCGGATTTCCTCCCTCACGAAATCAGCATTATCAAGCGCAGATTTGTTGTTCTTAAGCTGCACTTCCGCTGGCAAAGTTAACAGTGAAAGCCTATATCCTTTTTGTATAATGGTACACACATTGCTGTTTGCTTTAATTTCCTCCCATTTTAATTTTCAAGCGCCTCAATGGCGACAAGTATCTCTGACGTCTACCTTAAAAAACCTGCACACCTATCGGTAACACAATTTTGAAACGCAGTGGCTGTCGTTACGGCAGTCGTCCGTGTGGTTCCCTGACTTGATTGTATTTCGTCAGCATTGCAGGCTGGTTGAACCGGTCTATTAGATGATAGTCTGGTTCCAAGAGCTAAACATCCTGACAAATACTGTGAAGTCAGGGAACCACACGGACGACTGCCGTAACAACAGCCACTGCGTTTTTCGCAATCACTTATCTTATGAGCCGCATCGCTTCCATGGTTGGACAGCTCCCTGCACTCCGTCCTCCAGTGACCCAACTTCCTGCACGCGAAACAAGTTCCTGGCTTCCGGAAACCTCCGTATCGGCGTTGATAGCTAGCCTCTGGCGTTGTGCTTGTAGCTCTGTTGAGGTTAAGATTAGGTGTCGATGATATGGCCCCGGTAGTGTATGGGGCATATCGCCTGCCCCACTGTGGCTTCCTCGTTTTGTCCCTTGTCTTGATTTTCCTCTGTGCCCTCATGATCCGCTTTTCGTCGTCCAAGTCCTCTGCCAGCTGGTTCCACTCATATTCATCGACTGTAGCCCAGCCCGCCTCACAGCTGTCTGCGAGCTGAATCAGCTTCTGACGTTTTTGCATAATGTCTATACCTTCTGATATTTAAGATCTGGCGTCTTCGATGGTGCTCGACCCGCTGCCAGTCTCCAGTATGGCGTCCGCTTCCTTCATCTTCCTCAGTGCTTTAGTGTTCACCTTGTGCTGCTCCTCGCTACCACGTTTTCGAAACTTGTAGGAGCCTTTGGTCATGTCTTCAATCTTGGCTACCTGCACTTCGCTCAACTCCCGTTGATTATCCTTCAGTTGTTGCTGGAAACTCACGAATTTAGTGGACATAAACTTATCTAAATGATTTCCAAGCGAAGATTGGCTTTCGTTGATTTTCGGTTCGACCTGGTATGTGATGTCGTTCAGCTCCATTGTGTCCGAACTGCATTGAGCAGGGTCGCAAGCTAGAATGCCACTACCTGTGCATGCTGCTCCTTATATACACATTCTTCGGCATGCAAATTAACCAATGCCCGCCCTTGTAAAAAAAACCACTACGGAATTCCTTCCTTTAAACGCATAGACATTATGTGCCCGCTATACAACCGTACCGCGGGCAAAAGGAAAGTCTATTCTAATAACCACCTCATTCTAATCAAACCATAACAAACACATACACATACATTGTAATCTGGAACGGCTTGCCAGGCAGCAATAGAAATTAAAACGAGCGGGGAAAATACTTGAGAAAATACACGTTTTGCTTTGGTTCCTTGTACGATGTCTACCCACTGAATGCATACGCGTGCAATTTTATACGGCCTTAACTTTTTTCTTCGTTTGACTCACAATACGAAAACAAATCGTATTAAGTTATAATCCTAAAGCTTGACTGACTGACAGCCTCTGTTCTATAGGCTATCCTCAACATAACCATCCTTGGCGGTCTCACTACGCCACCTGTCATGCCTCTTCCAAAGCCTGTCGTTCACTGCGGCCCTTGCGGCAGCAGTAGCTCCGCCGGCCCTGAGCGAATGTAGCCCAATATTGGCTTCCCCTGTGACTTCCCTTAACCGACTCACAACTGTCTCCCGGTGTAACGATCTCAGACGGGCTCCCGTGCTGAGTTGAGCCGTGACGTCACTGGCTCACCTCAGCACGTTACAGCAACGTTCTCAGCTGCTCAGCGTGCTCAGATGAGTCAGTGAACCAAGCACGTGAAGGGAGCCCTTCAATTGAACGTTGTTTATGATTTTCCGCGAACGAACACAGTTTGCTTTGATTGTATGAAGTCAATCGATACACCCTTATTACGGGGAACAACTGTAGCATTTCTTCCCCAATGTAGAACTCTAGGCCTAAAAGTTCTAGGCCTAGGTACTAGGCTCCGCAATGAGCGAGTTGGTAAATAACTACGGGTCAACGAACGTGTCTGAAAGCGCTGCATTGCCAATGGCCGTATCGACTCAGCACGGCCTTCGAAATGTACAAGTACCATGCGCACTGCGCATGACGTTTTTATCCATATATGGTAACGGTCTCATCTGAGCATGGGATCCGGATCAGACCGCTATACCGGGCTCGAGTATAGCTTGTACTTGTAATTGTAATCTCGTCTTGATACGACACGTCACCATGCGGGCATGTTTTGCGCTGTCCATATATAGACTGACGAGTTGATCACTGTGTCAAAGGAGTGCACGCTGTGTTCGCCATACTGCTTCAGGCTGAGGCTGTATCTAGTACCGACGAAAGGAGGTCATTATAGTTAGAATCGGGTTGACTAATATCCCGCTGCCATTTTCCCCTGTGAGGACTGCTTACAGTTAGGTTGGAGTTAAAGTTGGTGATCGAGTGAACAACTTTTGCAGAAAGGACCGGGAAGGAGCCAGAAAGGACCGAACCAGTTCTTTGTATTGACCGTCAGCGCGCTCCCCAGCAAAAGGTTCTCATCAGTCGTAGCCGTCTCCCGGGTCCTGTTTTTTGTGACGGTACTCCCGCGGTGCGTTCTTCCCCGGCCTGTGCCCGCGACTTTCGGTCCACCGTGCGGCGGGCTGGATGCCCGGCCGTCACGGCGGCGCGTTCCCCGGTGGTCTGGACCGCGCCGGACGCGCTACCTGCACCCTCTCTAGCCTCTAGGGCCCCCGAGCGAAATGCATCACCGTACGCAAACTGAAACCATTATCTATACATCATGAGACCCTCCCCCATTTTAATTACCCCTTTCTGAAATATTCATCCCTAAAAGAATCGCTCAATAAATAACGATGCTATCCAGGAATTTCAGCCTTAAAGAGGTACTCATATTTTAATACTAACACACTCAACAACGTTCTTATAGTTTGCCTATACCCCATTGTGAAAGATTCAGAGAAGTTTGTCCCTGTCACATAGTTTAAAATCGCAGAAAAATCTACGATTATTGGTCTTTTGTTTTTGGCAGAGTAAGATGCAAAACAGACATCATAAATGCAATAAATGGCATTTACATGTATTTCGTTTTCTGGCATTTTCTAAGAGTATTTCCCATATATCTTTTATCACGAACAGTGGTTTAGAAACAGGAATACGCCCAAGGAATGATCATTTTGTGAGTGATTATTAGAAGATGAAGGTTTGTGCCGGAGTTGTCATGCGCTGTGCGCCGGGGTGTGACCAAAGTTAAACAGCGCCCTCAGTCGTCAAATCAACAGAAACGGATTTCAGGGGGGGGGGGGGCAAAGCGGTCAGCTCCAATGATTCTCTTGAAACCATTAGCGTGAATTCGGTCTGCATAGTTTTCTGCATTACACCTTTATGGCCCGTTTACACGGGCGTGCGGTAACGGAACTGAGCGGCAATGTCGCGCGGTATTTATGCAAAAGACATTCTCTAAGGTACAATGGCGCCGTACCGAAGGAATAGAAAACAAGAGGAAGAAGCTCTCTCATTTCTAATCCGGGCGAGAAGTTTGCGTCTCATCAAGCGAAAAGGAAACTGAAGAAATTGATTAGTCAGCACGCGAAGTCGCAGCGCGGTATCTTTGTGGAAAAAAATCGCTCTGGTTTCTAAACCAAGCGGTTTACCGCGCAACCACGCGGTTTTCCCGCTCCAGACGTAAATCTTAGCATAGAAAACTGCGTCAAATTCCATTGCAGCTCGCGTGTGTTAATAGGCCTAAGCCTTAATCACTGCCAGGTCTTTACTCAGCAGGACGGCCAGTAGTTCGTTTCTTGAATTGTCATTTTTTTTTTCATAAAGAAGTTCTATTAAATGCATTTGCCACGTCGATCGTAACATTGAGCAAATTTTGATTGTAAAAAAACCAGCTTCAGTTGAAAAGCATGCGATAACTGATACAAAAGGTCGTGGGACGTAGTGACCAAAATTTCACACCCAACTAGCTTCAAAAAGCCAATCTATAAATGAAGCAATCTATTCGTTAAAATGTTCCTTTGTGGGTATGAATTAATGCATATAAATCATATTTTATGGCTCCCCTTTATTCTGCCATTACTTTAAGCCTAGCCGCACTATCGCAATGCATCACAATGCACTAGAAATAGATCTCATTGGAAAGCGACGAGGAAGTCGACATAAGACGATCGCCTCTGAATTATCAAGCGCGCTCGAAATGGAGTCGCCACCGGACAAATAGGAGCCAGACGGGGCCCCGTTGCACGGACACAGCACCGGGCCTGGCGCTATTTCTCCGGTAACCCGATCATCCTCACTCCGCCCGGCCCCCGCCCCAGTGATTACAAGAGGTCTTCGGTTACAATATTCTGGGCGCTGCTTCTGGCCGTAGTCACGTCACTCGTGTCGAAGACAGCAAGAAGACAGAGAGAGAAAGAGAGAGAGAGAGAAAGAGAGAGAGAAAGAGAGAGAGAGAGAAAGAGAGAGAGGGAGGGAGGGAGGGGGAGGGGAGAGAGGGAGGGATGGAGAGAGGGGAGAGAGATAGAGAGAGAGAGAGAGAGAGAGAGGGAGAGAGTTAGAGAGAGAGAGAGAGAGAGAGAGTTAGAGAGAGAGAGGGGGACTGAGGGAGGGAGAGAGGGGAGAAGAGAGAGAAAGAGAGAGATAGAGAGATAGAGAGAGCGAGTGAGAGAGAGAGGGAGAGAGAGAGAGGGGGAGAGAGGGAGGGGGAGGGGAGAGAGAAAGAGAGAGAGAGAGAAAGAGAGAGGGAGGGAGGGAGGGGGGGGGGAGAGAGAAAGAGAGAGAGAGAGATAAAGATAGAGAGAGAGACAGAAAGAGAGGGGGAGAGAGGGAGGATGGAGAGAGGGGAGAGAGAGGGAGAGAGAGAGAGAGAGAGGGATGGAGGGAGGGAGAGAGGGGGAGAGAGAGAGAAAGATAGAGAGATAGAGAGATAGAGAGAGAGAGAAAGAGAGAGTTAGAGAGAGAGAGGGGGACTGAGGGAGGGAGAGAGGGGAGAGAGAGAGAGAAAGAGAGAGATAGAGAGATAGAGAGAGCGAGTGAGAGAGAGAGGGAGAGAGAGAGAGGGGGAGAGAGGGAGGGAGAGAGGAGAGAGAGAGGGGGGGAGAGGGGGTGGGGAGATGGGAGAGGGGAGAGACAGCGAGACAGAGGGAAAGGGGAAGACGGAAATCAGAATCGAAGAAGGTCTAGTGGTTGCAAGGAGGAAGATTAAAATCGCTTACTTCGGTTCGAGACGAGCAACAGGACTGGACGGCACTGTGTAGTCTGTCTGGCGTCTTCCCCTTAACCGCATAGAGGTCTGAACGCGGACTCTCTTGTCAACGCGGCGCCTGCTCCCAGACGAGGTTCCCCGTTGGAGGAGTATCCATTCATTTCCGCCTGCCGATGGACGGAGACATAATCATGGGATTTCATTTTCACTAATAGCGATGTCATACAAATTGAGGCAACAGAAACTTCTAAAAACCACGATGTGTCTTCTTGTTCTATTGTGGCGCACGTTCCACTTGCTCCGTCCTATGTTATCTCTTCTTGGTACTTGTCTTGCATTGACTCCCTGGAAAGGAGAGATGACATGACATAATATCACGACATGACATGGCATGTGATCTGACATGGCATGTGATCTGACATGGCATGTGATGACATGATATGACATGACATATCACGACATGACATGGCATGTGATCTGACATGGCATGTGATCTGACATGGCATGACATGACATGACATGACATGACATGACATGACATGTGACATGGCATAACGTTACATGATTGACATGACATGATATGACATGATATGACATGACATGACATGGCATGTGACATGGCATGACATGACATGACATGACATGACATGACATGACATGACATGACATGACATGACATGGCATGTGATATGACATGACATGACATGACATGACATGACAAGACATGACATGACATGACTAGTAATGTATAAATGTAGACATGATATGACATGACATGACATGGCATGTGACATGGCATGACATGACATGACATGACATGACATGACATGACATGACATGACATGACATGACATGGCATGTGATATGACATGACATGACATGACATGACATGACAAGACATGACATGACATGACTAGTAATGTATAAATGTACTGTGCTGTGTCGATGTGAAATGCTGAATAATATAATTATTATAATATAATTATTAGAAATCTGGTGAAAACTAACGACCTGTGTATCTTTTTTCTTGATATTTTCAATGAGGTTTGTTTTCATTCAGCACACAAGATTGGGGAGACCTGGTTGCTGTTTTTTTAAGACAGCTATGCACCATTTATTTTTATTCCTATCTGTGTTGGGGGAATCATGTTGCTCGCTGTTGTATGGCTCAATGAATCATGCAGCAATTGAAATCTGTGTGATTAGCGATCCTTGTCACAATCTCAATCTAGGCTCTTGGCCTAGTTAAGCTGTAACTGACATTGTAAGATTCAACACGCGTATCAAACATTCATCATAGCCCTCAACCAACCTGGGCATAAAAAAAGAGCAGCGGGCAACGCTTGCCCGTACGTGCGTTCCCCCCTTTTTAATAATGCAGAAAAGAGCGGCTGGTGGTAGAGACTAGCCGGCGTTCGATTCGCACACACAGCGCACCCGCATCGCGCACACACATAGACACCGCACACAGCAGGCAGGGCCGCAGAACACGCCACACAATGACTGCACCTGTCCCATTGCGCATCCGCACTTCATTGTAGTCAGTGCCGCTGCTGGCTGCACTAATTGCATGCACGCCCAAAACTCCACCAACTCTCCACCGGTGTGTGTGTCTGTGTTGTGTGTGTGTGTAGGGGAGGGACGTGCAGTTGTGAATGAACGAGCGCAGTCGCCAGCAGTCAGCTCAACTGCCAGCCAGGATGATATGACGGATCGCCGGATATACCTACCGTACCACCAGCCCAACTCCGAGATCCCCAGGGGTGAGTCAAACCGAGACACGGAATATACCTTCAGCACCTTTCTGGTAGAGGAAGTACGAGAGGGATAAAGAAGAGAGAGAGCGAGAGAGAAGATGTCGTCGCAGAAAAGCTCCAAACCCGAGCGTAAAGTGCCGAAGAACGAGCCCCTGGCCCCAGGCTGCCTGGCGTTAACGCTCAGCCCCATCCTCAATCGCAAGGAGAGCGACTCGGAAAGTTTACGCTCCTCCGCCAACAGCCACGGCCCCCACCAGCACCAGCACCACCACCGGAAGGCCGGCAAGGAGCTGTTCCGCGACTTCCAGCGCGAGAACAAGCACAGCTTCTGGAACAAGCCGCTGGCCGAGAGCGTGAAGGAGGTGGCCTACCTGGGCTGGCTCGAGCCCTGGGTCCTGCTGATCCGGGGCGGGGATAGGCAGCTGGAGTGTCTCCGGGAAGCCTACGCTCGCCGGGTGCTCAAGCCGCCCAAGAACTTCACCATCGCTAACTTAGGTGAGTTGAGAAGCATTACAGTAAGTTGCATTACTCTATGGTTGAAGCATAGAGCAAGGAAGGTTGAAGCGTGGAGGAAGGTAACCTTTCCTTCCTCCATGGTTGAAGCATGAAGGGTTGAAGCATGGAGGTAGCAAGGCTAAAGTCTCCCCCAAACCATGGAGGAAGTCCTTCCTCCATGCCCAAACCAATCCCACGTGCGCAAGAAGCTTTATCCAGTTCTCGGGAGACCCAGTAACCGGACACCACTTCCTATACAGTAACTGAAGCCATTTTTCCTAAAACATTTTAAAAATTGTCACCGTACAGTGCTATCATTAGTATCAGTCCCAGGGCTACCGTTACTGTAGCTAACCAAAGCTCAGTGTTTACAGTGCAGCGAGACTTCTATTTGAAGCAAGAGGTCTAGTATGCGAACAACAGCAAAGGTCATATATAATGGCCGGTCCCATCGCATACCGTACTTAGATTGGTTTGGCGAATGATAACAACTTGAGGCAGCGCTCAAATTCCAACCATGGTGGGAAGAGTGTGTGGGCGTTCGAAGCACCAGCTACTTCATCGTATCGTGGAGGTACCTACCTCCATGATACAGATCGGATGCGATAACACTTGGTACCTACTTCTTCAGACGATTCCCATATACTTTTACGGCATGCATGTAGTTTGTATACACGTGTTGTCTGTACTATAATATGGATCTCTTTCCATTCTCTTTTCACTATCTGTAATGCTTCAGCCTGTCAACCTGTATACAAGGTTCGGGACATGGGGAGGAGGAATCATTGTGGAAGTTTGCTGACAGATATTGTCGGGGGATCCTGGATATCTTTGTCAGATCAAGGAGGCCTAAAACCTTCTTGGTCAGATGGGGCCTCCGTGGATGAGAGCACTAAGGCGTGTGCGTGTACTGTATGTGTATGGCGTATAGCATGTTCAATGTTCAGCATTCACGCTCCCAAATCGGAGATGAGTTTTAGGTGTGCGAGGGGGGTGTTGGCAATGGGTAGGCCTACACCGCATCTTGGAAGAGTTCGGGGTCCTTGGGGATTAAAATGATCCATTGACGTCATTGTTTCTCGCTCGAGCGAGTGCCTCGCCAGACCGCAGCCGAGGGCAGATTTGCAATCCCATTATCAGTGTTCTGCATTCATCCATTCTTGCCGAGGAGGATTAACGAGGAAAAACCGGCCGCATGGCTCCCGTGAAACTCATTACGCTGAACCCCTTGGTCATATACACGTAGTAATACTAATACCCTGCCAAGATGAGTTGGTGATAGCAGGCCATCATCAGCGAACCGAACGAACGATGAATGATTCAGTCGTGCCCGTGACTTCCTGCTGTTGATTGGGTATCGGAATTCATGGAAATTCATTGTTTCTTCAATATAATTAGCATACTAATTGGTCGTTTGAATTTGAACGAGGGGGTTGGGCGTGATCCCTGAAGTTATATCTACTTGGTAGCTCCCCGGCCCGGCAAAGACTGGAAGTCCGAAATTGCACTATCATTTATAAAATGCTTTATTAATCCAGAGCAGAGTGACACGCAGCTGTATGCGTTGTTCGCAGTGGCTGTTGTTACGGCAGTCGTCCGTGTGGTTCCCTGACTTCACAGTATTTGTCAGGATGTTTAGCTCTTGGAACCAGACTATCAGCTAATAGACTGGTTCAACCAGCCTGCAATGCTGACGAAATACAATCAAGTCAGGGAACCACACGGACGACTGCCGTAACAACAGCCACTGCGTACTTTGTTAGGTCCTGCCAGTATGGACACATCTGACCCTCGACCATCGATTTGTTTTATTATTCGAGGAAATCGTAATAATATCTAAGGAGCCATTTCACAAGGGACTGTTCGAAAGTGCTGGTACCCCAGGTACTAAGAATAATTCGAAAAGGTGCAAAGGTGGTTTCTGCGACACGGGTTTAGACATGGTTTAACCATGGAGCTTTTTTTTTTATAGCTTCATGATTTAACGGCAATCCGAATGCTGCATTTATTAGTGCATTTACAATTACATGTTACATGCATTATACTATAGTGACATGTTTATAGCTGCCAGTATGATGCGGCTGATGATTCCAAGGGGCTTTGCCCTAAGGGCGTGTTTTGTTTTTTTACCGTCACAAATTGAACACGCTCGTGAAAGGTGCCGTGTAGGCCTACTTTAATTCAAATCTCTCTAGTATGTCCTCGCCCCGAACCACAATATAAAGCAAATCCACTGCTTTGACTCCGTAGATTCGGGGTCATCTCCTGTAATTTAGAAGAAGAAAAAAAAAGTGGAGCTTGTCTGGAACTCTGTATCGGCCAGCGTGTTTTCTTTTTGAAAGGCGACGTTCCACTCTGTTAGTTTTGCGAATGATTTGCTTTGAATTTGGAAAGAGGCTGGTTATTTCTGTTTGTATTTACACTTTGCTATGCTTCGTGGGCGCCATTGAATTCAGCGTCAATGACCATAATTGCTTCAGTACTGAAACTGGCTCGCTGGATATGCGATGAGCAGTTTTCATTTTGGGGTGTATTAACGCACACGTGGATGTCTATTACGGGCATTATAGGGTACACAGCGTAACAGATGTTACGGGTATTGATCGCCCAGCCCAGTTTCCTGGTGTGTTTTGAGTTTAACAATAGCTCGACCAAAGTACCAAGGGGCCATAGGGCCCACATCCCTTACCACTGCCAACAGTCCTATTGATTGCCCCAAAAAGGGGGGACTATTCTTATTCAAACGATAAACAAACAAAGGACTAGCCCGTGTATACAGTTACCTCTGCGGATCTTACCCAACCCTACACGAATGAATACAACAGATATCCCGCACAGGTGATTTTGGAAAGTGTAATTAGGTATGAAGACCCTTTTCAGGGGGACTAAAACCGGAGTTTAAGTTGTTTGGACAGGAGTTTAGCGCTCGGTCGAGTAGTTCCGGGCAGAAGGAAACGTCTGACATATCCGGAAAGAGTTTCAAGTAGTAGCGGAGAATCGATGATATATTACCTTGCGTGCTAGCTGTAGGCCTACTGGTAATACCGTAACGAAGAACGTAAATCCATATACACGTGTACAGTGCATGTACGTCGTTATCACATACAGGGGAAACGTTGCAGGGGACGTTTATTTAACTTTCAAGAACATGATCTGAGGCTGTAAATTCCTTCATATATTTAATTCAATCGGTTCATTAAATTGGGGTTCAAGCGGTAAACTCCAACATAGGGTGCCTTATATTGGAAGTTTGAAACGGGCGATCTCTAAAATCCAGATTGTAGTGTACTGGATTCACGGATTGTACGGTCTTGCTGGCATTATTTCATTCTTGATTAGAAATTTATTGAGGTCTTTTCAAGGCCGTCTTATGTTCAGCCGCGGACCTCGACCCCACCCCTCCTCTCCCTCAAGGCTCGAGCACGTCTACTTTGAAGGTCGAACATATTTCTATGCGGGCTTCAGAAGATCAGGCTACGGTTCCTCCTGAAGAGGAAAGCGATGCTTCCCCTCAAGGGCCGTAATACAAAGTTACAGCTTCGGGCGCCTGAGCTCCTGCCCTAGCTGTAGCCCGAGTTTCCAAGAAGCCACTCTTTAGTGTTCTTTTCACCAGCCCCGTCGTGCAATTGTGGCCGAATGTACTATTAAGAGTATTGTGCCTCAATTTGTTCGCTTTGTACGTGCACACCGGTACCCGCTTCATATCCCCGTTGGGTGACCGAATGTCACGTACGCGGTTCTTGCACACGAGCATTCTGATGTTAAGGTTCCCATTTGTAAACGCTAGCGGCAACTTTTGGGCCATTGGTGAACACCGAAGTCGTTCTTTTGAGAACCCTTCCGACCCCCAAAAATAGATTTACATCACAAGCTCTAGTGGGCCTCTGACAGCACACTTTTGATACCGAGACATGTTTTTGTTAGGCCTCGGAACGTTCCCTGATAATGTACAGCTGTAGCTCCATTCTACTCGATACCATAGCTTTGTGTGACTCAGGTCCCAACAAAACATTCTCTGACACCCCAGTAAAGCAATAGTGAGGGGGGGGCTTATGGGTAGCTTACGACAAAGGTTTGCATGGTGGAATACCAATGTGGACAGTTTCCGATGGCTGTTTGGGACAGCATTCACTCTACCCGTCATCAGGGAACTGCTTGATTCCAACAAGAGAACGTATGGGAACCACGTTCAGCTTCCTTTCCTCCAAACAATGGTTCATTTCAAAGTACAAAGAAAAACTGACTGGGGACCTTTCAAAAAAGATGGAAAAATGGCAAAGAAAATGTTGATGGTCTTGAACCCGAGACCTTTGGTTTTATGTACCAGAGCTCTTATAGTTTTACCATCCGAGCTATCCACACCCTAGATGGCGGCCTTCCATTTCTTTGCCGGAATGAGGGCATGGGTGCGGGCACCAGCATATTTCGTCTCATCAGGTTTGGTACAATCACTTTGCAAGCGCCTCACAATGCAACAGGCATGCACATTCATACCAAATCAATAGCGAATTCATGCAGGAGTTGGAGTTTCTCTGGTCCAGCACTGTTATCCATCTAGGCTGCCTGTCTGTTCAGGTTTGGTAGGTTGAGTACTGCGGAACCCGTAAGCAGGTATTTGTTGGATTCGATAGACACTTTCTAGTGCAGAACCCAAGGGGTAAGGGTTAAGATAGATATGGTGTTATGCAACATGTCAAACACCACCCGCTTTAAATGTGAGCGTTGCAAAGTCAAATGCAGAACATTGCAAACCGGCCAGCGCTAAAGCATTGTTCAGTATCAATGGCGAATATTTGCATTTGTAATTATAATCATGCGATTATTTGCATCTCCACCTCACAGTAATTGAAAAAGAAACAATGCGCAGTCGCCCAGCAACCACAAACGGCAACCGATTTCAAGTCTGATCTTCTCCGCGAGGTTTACCGGTAAATCCTCTGCCGGCCAGCCCATTGGTTGCTTCGTGACTGGTCGCGTAAATACTCGATCTCTCCTGATAGTCGGGGTGGGCTTGTTTGAACTTTGGATCAGTCGCGGGCCTTGGATCCCTCACACGAGCCCTCCACGTCCTGTGTTTACCCCTCCGATCATCGCCGATCACGTGACGTGACCCAGGTGTCTATCAGCAGTTCAGTATTGGATCCAATTCCACAGATGCTTACGTACTGCGTAGTACGAAATACGTAACGGACAACATCTGGTTAACTGAATTTCACGTACATATCGCCTCGAGTGATCTTGAATTGAGTCCTATACATTTCGGTTGATTTAACATGGTGAAACAAAATGTATTGGTTGATTCATTTGTGAGTTCAAGTTTTTCATCCGTCTCCAAGTTTATAGTCTTAACACCTACAGTATTATACTACGTAAATCATTCATTTACTTCTGTACGTTGGTACAAATAGAACCGAAGGGGGTTAAAGTGCATTGTCAAGGCTGGATGTGCGTATCTGGAGTTCATTTTGATTGTGGATGGAACTGTTCTCAATTGCTTCATTGAATCAACTCTGATATCTTTATTGAGTTGGATAATAGGCCCTTAGGAACGGTTGCCCGGAAGCAGGTTACTCCACGGGTGGAGGAGATAAAACCTGGAAATCAGCGGACTGCTCTGATAAATCTTGACCGTTGGGTTGCTCGTTAAGCCGGGCGTTAAGACTGGCTTTTCGTTCCTGCCAACCGTGTTTGCGGGTCTTCTTTTTTTGCCGTACCGTTCGACAGGTGATTGTCACCCGGACGAGGTTTACCGTGTGATCAATCATTAACCTGCAAGGGAAAAGGGGGTTGCTTGCCTGGCGTTGGCTTGCCTGAGATATCGATGTCCGCCCTTAAAGTTGGCCGAGATTGCGGGTCAAGTGTCTCTGTCTGTCTCTCTGAGTCTCTCCTTATCTGTGTATCGCTCTTCCACTGTCTCTTTGTACCTCCGTCTCCAGTATGTCTCTGTTTATATCTCTGTATTTGTCTTTCTAGGATTTTTTTTCTGTCTCACACTTTCTCTCCGTCTCCCCTCTCCTTTCTATGTTCCCTGTCTCCCTGTCTTTCTCTCTTTCTCTGTCTCCCCCTCTCTGTATTTATTTGTCTATCTGTCTATCTGTCCTTGCTCTCTGGCGCTGACTTTCTCTCTTCCGATCCCCCTCCCTCAATTTCTACCCCACCCTCTCACTCGTTCTTTCTCGCTGCACGCGCCTCGAAAAAACTGGCGGTATACAATGTATACGCAGTGGGAGCCCAAACGACACCTCGGCTGATCACTGTCACCATCCTCAATTTGAAGACACCGTGCGAGGGGCCCTTTTTTTCCTTTCTTTCCCTCCCCATCCCCCAATCCCGGGCGTCGAAAGGAGACCCGTCTTCCCTTACAGCTCATTCCCTGGCTCCGGTGCGTTCTCAGCCCGTCAGTTTCATAATGATGGTGGCGAGTGGAGTGAAGTGGAGAGGGGGTGAGGGGGGAGTTGGGGAGGTGTGGAAGGGACGAAAGAACGGATGGAAAATACAACCCTCGAGGATTGGCACCGGGCCATCGCCAGGGCCGGCTGGGGCCAAAAAAAAAAAAAAATGCTCTAGTGATTTTCCTTCTTCTGGATGTCAACCTGTCAGTGAAGGGGATAACAAGTAACCCCCCCCCCGTGTCCTCTCTGCTTCTTGTCAAGGCGAGAACGGGCCTGGCAGGCTCGCTTGAAGCTCATCAGCCTCTTGGACGTTTATAGCTTGCCAACTTCCCCACACCCTCTCTCCATCCCACGTCTTTTTCGCTCTCTCTCTCACCTCCTTCTGCCTCTTCATCATCCGTCTCTACCCCTCCCTCTTTCTCCCGTGTTTCTGCCGTGTTTCTCCCTGGCATCTCCCCTCTTCTTACTTCGCTCGCAGTCTTTCTCTCTCTCTCACTTCCTTCTGCCTCTTCGTCATCTGTCTCTCTACCCCTCCCTCTCTCTCCCACTTTCGTTGTCTCCACCTCTGTCTCTTTCCTTTCTCTTGCTTGTGTCTCTGCCTCTGCCTCTCGTGTTTCTCCCTGTCTCCTCCCCGACCAATCACCCTCCCACAGTCTCTCCGTCTGCGTCTCTCTTTCCACTCCTTGGATTATCTCTCTACCTGTCTCTCTGTCTCCTATACCCTGCCGCCTCTATCTTCTTTCTGTCCACCTCTCTCACTCGCTCTCTCTCGCCCTCCCTCTCTCTCTCTTTGGTTTAAATGACCTCCCCTGCCATGAAAGGAGATGAGATCCCATATCCAACTGACCCGCTCTGCTCTCTCTCTCTCTCTCTCCCGCATGTTTATATGCATGAGAATATGTGGTGGGCCAACTCGAATTCCTCCGAAGAATTTGGGGCCCAGTGGGGGTTGGAACCATCAGAAGAACCACTCTCTGTTCGCGAGCACAGGGGCACAAGTCAGGTCTTCCTGTGTATGTTTTTTTCTGCCCAAAAGGGATGTCGAAAAAGGGTAGAAAAAAAAGGATAGGACATTCAGTTAGACTTCCCGTCAATCCTAAAAATGTAAACTTCCAAAGCGCTATCATATCAACCCCTATGGACGGGCAATGTTATCTTCCATTGAATAAGCCTGCATTTTAGAACTTCAAAGTCGTTTACCCAACATTTGCTCTGATTTTCATCAGAAATGTTGGGAGTTTATAAATGATTTTAACCAGTCCACAGTCCAACGCTTTTAACTGGCTGATAATGAAAGTACAGTAGTTGAATTGAATCGACTTAGGTCAGGACTCAGGATGTTGATTTACGGTTTAATACTGTTTAACATTTTCATGTTTTTATCTGTACATTCCAGTATAGCCAGTAGCCAGGGAGGTTGTATTTTCATGATCAGGTATAGTGTGGGCTTTACTTGACTTAACTTTATTTGAATATCAAATAATCACTGCTAATATCAAAACTTTTATGACATAAGATGGAAATTAGTTTACCGGCTAATATTTAATTCAATTAAAAACAACAGTTATTTCCACGCACTATACAAGTTCATGGGGAATGGATCATTGCTTTGTATATCAAATAGTACAAAAATGGTCGGTCTGTGCTCTCAAATACTTAGACGTATTACTGACCTATGACCCTCCATTGAGGTTCGTCGTTAACGTTGCTCATTGCTGCAGTTACCTGTCGACGGGTCAAAGGTGAATTCCATATATGGAGAGCATTGCATGGGGAATGTGTATACAACCAAGGAGGTATTAGGTTGGCGTGGTACCTCCTTGGTACAACTGATTTAAATTAGACCGTATAACGTTTGCTCAGACGTAACGACTCTACTGCCACGATTCATTACTCAGTTAATTAATTAAAATCCCCCCTTTGTAATTATGCGATTTGGTGGTCCAATTTCCTGTCCCGCTTTGGCCAGAATCTTGGAATAATTAATCGGTTACCACTAATGAAACTGAATATTTAAAACTGCATCGTCAAAACGTTGGGCTCAAAAGAACTGTCAGGGGACAAATCGTTTGCCTCACGCTGTCCGGTTTTATCAGGAATGTTTGAAGGCTGTGGTAACTGTTGATTTGGGCCAACAGTCACACTCCATCAATTTGTAGTTTATTGAGCATTAATTTGTTCTCAGTTGGTATTTTTACTAGCGGTAATATTGGACTGTCTCGATGCCCAACATCTTTCACAGGATAGCGCTCACTTGAAGCTCTTAGATTACCGGTACAACAAAACGGGCGTTAGTCTGGCCTAGTAATATTTCCAGTCGAAATTGTTGGAAGAACGTTTGGGTAAATCTCGTCAATGCCCAACACCTTTACCACTGTATAAGCCTGTAGGTTCTTCCTGAAGTTGGGCATTGTTATACACCGCCGACGTTGTTCTTACGGCCGACCTTCCATCGGGACAGCTCATGCGCCCTTTGGTGTCTTGCAAAAAGAGAGAGTGGGAGAAAAAAAATCCTTCCCTGGGCTTGCAAATACTCAGCCACGGATCGTGACACCGTTCGACCAGTAATAATTTGCCGCGTCTCACGCAGGTCAGGAGAAAAATCCTTATATACCCGGCCACGAGGAAGGTAGATAGATTAATATGCGTATACCTGTATACCGTGCAGTGTCCACTTCGAGCTCGTTCGACCAATCCTAATGCGATGCGTTGGTTACCGATGAAGAAAAAAAAAAGGAAGAGGAGAGAAGGACGGCACCAGATTCCGTGACTCACGCCTAATAACGCGTACCACGGGCAGGTGAGACGGGATGTCACTCCTTATCTTATGGTTCGTCCTTTCGCCGCGGCGGAAAGCGATACGATTTGCGAGACTTGGTGGCGGCGTCCCATAGACGCCACGTTACCGCAACCGGCCACCACTATCGCCATCAGAGAGCCGCCTGAAACGTGAAACGCGTGACAACTCGAAAAGGGCATTTCTCGATGAGACACCACACCTTCATGCGACTCTGTTTGCTCCTATATACTATCGTTGATTCGTTGCCAAGCATGTCATTGTACAACAAGTGACTCCTCGACTGTCACACTGACTTTATCAGTCGGGTTTTGTTGAGTGCGTAAGCGAGAATTGGTTCTTTAGCGGCCCTATAGAATGGTCGATGTGGACTTGTTATTGTTATAAGCACTCAGCATGCGACTATAATGCCAACGCCATAAGGACCACGTGAAATAATGGTTGGCAAACTTGTTTTAACCGCCAGCGAAGAGGTGTTCGTGCTTTGATAGAGCTCTGTGGCTCATAGCGGGTTTCCATGGCCCTTACAAGGCATCATGACAATGGGAGGAATGTTGCTTCTTTTTTTAATGTTATACTGCATTTTGAAGAAAAAAAAATCTATAGTTTCAACTTCAACAGAGAACTCCAACCTGTGTTCTCATCTTTTTGATAACAAAGGCGAAGCCGGAGCCGAAGCCTAAGCTGCGTTTTGGAAAAGGGCCCACGGTTCCTATGGTGGTCGAGGTACGCATCTGGCGTCTAGGGCCGTTTACGGAATGAAGGCTTAGGCTCGGGCTCAGGCTTCGTCTCCGTCTGACAAAAGCAGAAAATCCAAGCCATGGTTTGTTTCCGAATTTGAAGGTTTGTTGCCTTGATAATGATAGGTACAGAGTATTCACCTGTAGACACTGGAGCCAAAACCTTGTTTTTTACGAGTAAGATGAAAATATGACCGAAGCCTAAGCCCGAGCCTATTATAAATCTTCATTTCGTGAACGGCTTACGCCTGCGTCTTCTCGCTACACGCACGCACGCGCGCGTCTTTTGTCGACCGAGAGGAGAGTGTGAAGAGAGGAAAAAACCCTACGTGTGTCATCATTCGTCCACGCGTGAGTGATGCCTGAGAAGCTGAAGGCATGTGGAGTAAATAAGATTGTGTTGCATCTGCCGTGAGTACCGTGAGCAGTACACGTGTCGGTACAATACGTAGTCAGTGCGTTACCTTCAGGATCTGCATCTCATTACTGCAGTTGAAGGTGATAACATTTTCTCGAAATGGCTTTGCTTTCGGCTCTTTTACAATAGGCTTATTATGATAAGTTCGTGCCACGCCAGGTAAATGCACATGTATTTTAGGGCCTACTGTACATGAAATCGGTTCTGGGCAATCTCCATGAAGATCTTCAATACACCGACCTTCCAAATTATCGCATTATTTGGGGATATTACCTATTAGAGCACTGTCCTTTAACCTAGTCAATATCTCATTTGTTTAACACGAAAGTTCTGTTGCATGGTTGCTAACAAGTTGCCTTTACAAAGGAAACGCCTTGCTTGGCAGGTTCTTGAGAGTGAGACTGGTCTTGGTTGCGAAGGTCACGAAACCGCGCCATATCTCTCCGTGGGGGCTTTTTGACACCATACTTTGCTAAGCAAATTAGGACATGCACTGCTGATAATGCACTTTTTGAAGATCCCACGCGACCAAGTGGTCGTAAAAGGCACCGCTGATGCATGTCCCGTAATCATCTGCACTGTGAGGTCAGGAATTTTTGAGAAAGGAATATTTTGCATTAAATGAAGTCAGGCGTGTTGCTGAAGTGCGATTCATTTTCGTGCCCAAGCTTCCGTCCCCTAAGTCCTGCTCGTGTCAGTTCGTTCCGGTTCAATCCAGTCAGATCCGGATTGAGAATCATTATTGGGCGCAGTCGCGTGTACCAGGTACATGCGCGTGCATCCACTCAGAGCCCGCGCAGTACCGGTCCGGTCTGGTTTGGCCCGATCCAGCTCAATCCAGTCGGGGCCTGTTCGCGTGCGTGCGTGCATATCCATACGTCCCCCTTCCCCACACCGCAATCCCCGAATCCCCCCACCCAATTCTCTAGTTTACCAAGGGAAGAGACGTCGTCGACTCTACCCCCCCCTGCCAGAATCGAACGGGACCGGAGCCACGGACGGCAGAACTTCATTAAGAATCACCACACAAAATCAATACGTCCCCGAAAGTCACGTTGGCGTAGGCCCAGACCTACGCGTCATCTAAATTCTGAAAGAACTGTACAGACTGCAGAGTTACATGCGATATACATTGTGGGAGCAGATTAGAAAAAAAAAGTAATGTATCGGAACTCGCTATCGCGTTTTACATTGATTGTCTGGTTGGAAGATGTTCGTGAGTAGAGATCATTAACGTTAGGAGATTTAATTAATCAGTATGGTAGATGAGGTTGGAAATGGAAGGCGCCCTGGAAGACGTTTCTCTGCCAAGCTGCTTTCTAAAAGAAATGTTTTTGAATATTTTTCGAGATATTTTAACTACCGGCAATTTGCTCCCAGTTTTACCAAGTTTTACGATTGTCCAGCCAGGATCGAAGTTTTTTCAAATTGACTTTTTCCAGTTCAGATATAACAGCAATGGACAGATTTTGATTAGCTAAAAAATACGACAGGCCAACAGGGTACTATACGCCTATTCACATTTGGAAAAAAAAAATACAATATGGTTCTTGCAGTTGTTATTCTATCTTCACAAGATATGCCGGTGCCGCGTAAAACCTTTGTCATTTCTAGAGGCGGATTGTGCCGGAATGCTTCTGGATTAAAAATTCGTTGCTTTTTCCTACTCTATATTCGAAGCGCAGTGTGAATATTCTGCCTGACTTCCAACATCATTCTAAATAGCCTACTCCCACTGATTTAAAACTATACATTCGAGCTGCATTCGGGAGCTAAGGGGCAAGAATCAGGTTTGAGGCGCATTGTAAGTATCCCAAGAGCATTTTGAACATTCTTGATTCCTTGCCGGGTCCGAATAAGTGTGACATGAACCAACGGCGCTCCAACGGCAAAGCAATGAGTCGCTCCTTAGTCCTTCACTCCTTAGACAGAAACCAAAAAGGTTACCCGCGAGGGGGACAACACAATTTGTGAGTGCAGGAGAGGAAGAAGATCTCGCAGTAATCACCGGGGCACGAGTTGGCACAGTCGGGTGACGGAGAACGAAGGGCCAATTGTGACACGCTGCTGGTTTACCCAACACTCGAACCTCCTCGTCCAAACAAGGTGGGACAGGCGAGCGTCTTCGTTCGCGCCTTAAGTCAACATTGTCGTTTGCGACATTGACTGGGTACATGAGGTTGGGGGCCTTGGGGGTGGGGGGCTGGTTTGTCTTCCATTCACTGTATTGGTCTGGACTGCGGACTCGTCGTCAGCGTGCAGGTGGTCCAGTTTCGGCGCGAGCCTGCCCGTGTCGCGCTCCAGATCAATTTGGAGAGGCTGGGTCGCAGTGATCCGTTGCGGATCGAGTCTGGGGGAGAGGGGTGGTTTGGGTGGGGAGACGGGACCTGAATTTCGAGACGATTAAAGGTACGTTTCCGGGCACAGACTTCGAGAGCTATCCATCTCATTATGGGCTTACGGTGATGTGGAATGTGCGCATCCTCGAAAGAAACCAACGTTGACATTGTGTCGTTTTGTAAGAGAGACTGTCAGCGAATTCTTATCGGAATCTACAATAATAGGTTTTGCAGTCCAAGCTTTCTGCCGTACGGCGTTCAATTGACGGGAATGTATACGTGGAATGCGCACGCCTCAGATTCGATATTTGCATGAGCTTCCGCGGATCTGGACCGCTCCTGCAGACATGCCAAGTTAGCCTTTGGCCGTCAAGTGACGTCATTTGAAAAACCCTCTATACGAACGCTGATTCTACCATACAGAAACATCCTGCTACGATGGAAACATCAGCTCGTCTACATTTTTGAGAATACTGAACCTATACTCATGAATGATAATGAAAACCATACGCGGTCCTTTTGACCTTGAAGGAGGTTCTGTCATTTGTTTGCATTGTTTGTTATGGTTAGTGAGTAGTGTATAACAATGTGTATGGTTCTGCTGTGATCGAAATGTCTGGCCCTCGAGATTTTGCAGAATTTTGTTTTAAATAAATACAGATTTCGAGATTTGTAATATTCAACTTTTAACACCTTGACCTTGAATACCGGCATTTTTTGACAATAATTGACCATTTTTGATCGTGCTGATATAGCCCAAGCCCTTCTGAGAATGACCGCAGTCGTGCTATTTTGAAGGTTAAAGTAGTGTCGAGATGAATCGTTGGTTCTTTAGCATATTACAGCTGGGAAATGGTTTCAGATTCCAGAGAGTGGATTCTAAATGGACAACGGGAGCTCATATCCTCTTCCTTTGAGGGACTGGGCATGGGCTGAGGACCCCACGCCAGCCGATAGAATATGCAATGCAATGGATCCGATCCTCTTCGGTCCCACTCCTGTGTTTGACTTGGCCCCGGGCGTTCCGGTATAGCGGCTTGGAAATGACCCTGAACTGGTGGTCACTCGACGTGACCTATATTCTCCTACGTGCGCTTGCAATGAGCATGCAGTGAGGGACTCGCAAACTCTCGCTGTCCGTAATGTGAGCCGGCCGGCCTGGCCCGAAACTAGGCTAAGACGTCCATCTTTGAGAGTGGTGTCCATCCGGCCAGGGTGAATCGAGGAAGAGAGGTGTCGAAGAAGCTGCTGACCACGAAATGGCTAGCGGTCGGTCCTTTCTGAGAGCGGTCCGTCGTTGACCTCTGCAATACCGTACATCCTGTCACCAGGCTGCCACGGCGGAGATGTCTTGGCGGTTTGACGGGCCCAAATTTAATCATCTGAATACCCTCAGCGCTGCCACCAGCTTGGAAAGCTTCTATGCTCTATCGAACACCGATACTTCATGCGTGGTTTATCTTAGGAGTAGGTTCGGGCTTTTCTCAACAATTTATCAAAAGCTCCATGTTGAGGGCGGTTTGCGTTGACACCAATGGCATATGAAAATATCTCTTTTTGGGGAATGTGTATTTCTGCTACCTAGTCCATGTATCATGAATAACCTGAAGTTTCATCTCACCAAAAAAGATGATGTTTATCCCTCCTCAAGATGAGTAAAACATGAGGAGGTGGAGCTGCTATAGAGAAAGCAAAGCACTGAAACAATTGTGACATGACATTATCGCGTCAAGAGATATGATAGGCATTGGGCTTGGGCTTATGGCACACTGAGAGAGATGAATAGAGAGACGGGGAGGGAGGGAGAGAGAGGGAGAGAGAGAGAGATGGAGAGAGAGAGAGATGGAGCTAGAGACAAACAGACAGCGGGACCTCTCCATATCTATTTTTGGGCACAAATAAACAGGCAGATGTCTTTTCTTTCGCAGTCATCCTATCTGATAATGTGGGTCGCCCTTAGAGACTTGCATTTCTCTCGGAAGGTTTAAACAAAAAAATCCTTGAGCGAGGAAGTTGCAGTTCGTGGCGTCGCGGTTGAGTGTCGGGTTTCGGTCGGGTGAAACTACGCCTTGATCACGAACACACTTGCGTGAAAGTGCAAGGTTTTTTGGCCTCATTTTGTTTTTGTTTTTTCGCAAGAGAAGAGTTGTGTTTGTCGACTTGCCAGCTCTTAGCACCCGTGTCACACCGTGTGGTTAGGGTGGGGGGGGAGAAGAACCTGATAGATGCACCCCAACCCCCCCCCCCTCCGAGATGCTCCCATTTGAAGGCAAATTGACTAAACACTTGAGCTGTTCTGCAGCTATAACGAGAACGAGTTGCACAGATGGGAGATGGGCAGGGTGCTGTGGGGGGGGGGCTCTCTATCCGTACCCTGTTAAGTATTCCTAGAGCAGAGTGCCGATGGGGTACAGAGAAAGAGAGAGGGAAAAAAGGGGGGCGAGTTTGAGAACGAGAGGTCAATAGATGCAAGACAGGACTTCCGAAGGCGAACCTGAGTTACAGTGCATCCCAATTTATCTAGCCCCCCCCCCCCCATCGTTCCTTGCGCCTGCTTTTACTCTCATAGCTGTCAATCTTCAACCTTTTTTTCAAATCGTACCCTGTCACACGGAATTCTCACTTTTCCTTAAATTAAACATACGTACATATAACTATACACATTATTAGCCCTTTTTTTATAGGTTGCAAAGCGTTCACGACAAATAAGATGGTATATATAATATCTAGAGTGATATGCAATTATGTTGCAAACTGCTTACTGACTAAAATGACCAAAATGCAAATATCAAAAGTTAGGAGAGATAGGCCTCGGTAATTGTTTGGCTGGTTTTTTTT
Organism: Luidia sarsii; assembly: GCA_949987565.1. Taxonomy (NCBI): domain Eukaryota; kingdom Metazoa; phylum Echinodermata; class Asteroidea; order Paxillosida; family Luidiidae; genus Luidia; species Luidia sarsii. The sequence goes on from OX465118.1 coordinate 1,705,200, forward strand.
TTAGTAGGTCTAGATAGCGAATGAATTGAAACCAGTTTCGAAGAGATTAAATTGTATATAGGGCCTGCGTATTAAAATGAACGCAGTGGCTGGTGTTACGGCAGTCGTCCGTGTGGTTCCTTGACTTAACAGTATTTGTCAGGATGTTTAGCTCTTGGAACCAGACTATCGGCTAATAGACTGGTTCAACTGCTGACGAAATACAATGAAGTCAGGGAACCACACGGACGACTGCCGTAACAACAGCCACTGCGTAAAACGAATGTAGCTTCCATCCCTTTTTGCGCGCCTTTGCTTAAACAGTTAGGCTCTACGGAGTGCTGAACGTGTCCATCGCGATTTGTGTTACCAAAAAATACCGGTCTGCTTCGAGTGAACTGCCAACTTATGCTTGCCCTGAAGATGTTTCCAGTGCACGCCACTGAGCCCGTGTATATTTTTTTTGATTCCAGAGGAGATGCCTCAAGTTCCCGTTGCCGCTGGGTGGGGGCAGCGCCGTTGCACGCATGAGCGCCAAGGTTTCATCTCCAAAGGGATGCACTGAATATGTTTTTTTCTTTCCTGCCAGCGCGAGGCACAGTGTTGCATATTACAGTGTGATTTTCCGCGGCCCCGAGCAGGGGGCACCTGGGGTTCTGAATTTCGCACTCAGTTGCTTATGCACATGGCGGTGTTTTACATGCAAAGTATACACTGCATGCGATTTACCTTGTACCGACTTTGGAAGTGTCTTAAAGTGCATGTACAGTGATGTACATAATGTTGTCGCCATATCCTTCTGCACTAACGCCATATACAGACACATACAACATCGCCACATGCGTACATGTACATAGGCTGTACGTTGTCGCCTTGCTCTTGTACATTATCTCCATAAACATGTGCTTGTGCATGCATACATGTAGAATATCCAAAATTACTGTCGACACGTGCACCATGTTCGTTATTGAAAGCTCTCAGATCGAGATTTACCGGGGCATACTGCAGTAGTTCGTAGTGGGTTTTTCTTTGCATTCACGCAACGCTCGAGGCAGCGTCCCTGCTCTGCACACAGGGAGCCCAGTCCCGATCCCATAGCCTACAATGGCATGGCTACTCCTACTGGAAAATCTGGCTCTAGCTATTATCTCTCTCTCTCTGACTTCGGTTTTGGCTACGACTATGGCTCTTGCTACGGCTATGGCTCTGACTCCGTCTGCCATCTTTCACAGCCTGTCAGACATTTTGTTCGTGGCTGAATCTTCCTTGTTTTTAAGCCATCTCTCTAACACATAGGCCTAAGCGCCATCATTAGTTTCAATTCAGTAGTCTTCTGACGACGGGCAGAGCACACACTCGGTCCGATACATTGAGTTACCGTCCCCTTTCCAAGCCTTCGTTCTCGGAAGAAATGACTTACACGGTGTCACCGCAAACCGTTCCACCATGCGATCCCACTGTGCAAACCTTCAAGGGAATCAAGTCTTATCTGAATTCCATAGCCAAAACGCCTGCATTTCCGACACATGTCACTTTAAAATGAATATCCGAAATAGACCGGGAGCCGAAAGCTCTGGTGATCTGTAAAATAAGTCTACGCCTCGTTAGCCTCTGATAGGTCCGTTCATCAGTCTCCTTCGGTTGTCTGGTAACCCCCCCCCCCTTCCTCCGCCCCTTCCAAATGCCCTAGATATTCTACGACATGGACCTACCATTAATCTACAGCCCACGGGTCTTAAATTTATCACCAAGTTCTCATCCGAGCCTGCGAGGGCTGCGTGTCTTGTATACGTGGGATTCCATTGCAAATGCATTTGTATAGTATACGACTCGTATATAGCACATTCAGATGTGATGGGAGTATTCTGAAGCCTAGCACTGCATCGTCGTCTTCCTGACGGTACCACCCGCGGTCAACTGCATAAAAGCTCTTCGTTGAGTTTCTGTATACCTACATCTAATCAAAGGATGGTGAAACACATCGTGCTAAGTCCTAATCGTACTTGTGATAGATTGGCTGTCATCAAGACGCGTTACGATGGATTGTGGAATTCCCTCGGGGCCCCGGATGCAGGAAGCCTGTACAGCGTTTGCAGTTGTCATTTGGGTATTTTTTCAGGCCAAGTGATTTGAACGCCATCCCAAACTCGCCGGCTGGCGAGTTTAAGACAAAATCGGCAGGCCCAGTTACTATATCGCACCACCTCTTACGATATTCCGAAATGGGTTTTGCCTGCAAGCGTTCAAAGAAACACGCCACACCCGAGACATGACACAGAACGAAGAACTTCTGCATAGCCAGAGACCATTGCCTGAATATTACGTTTGTGGCGAATCACTGTATTATACCCTCTCCTTATTCCTCCATGATTATACGGTGGAGAAAAATGCGGGCCAGTTGAAAACAAAATGGCTGGACAGTTGAACTGTACGTCTAGTGGCCCGGCTAGACAGTGTTTTTAAGTAAGAATAATATGCTAACATGTTGCAAACTTCTCACTGACTAAAATGACCTACATGCTAATCTCGTAGCTTAGGAGGGCCTGGCGTTTCGATCCTATAGCAGGACCTTTCTCAACGGCAGAATCCTGCCTTTGGCTTTGAGAAAAGGGCCCTGCTTTATAGGAGGCAACCACCGGGCCATCTCCGGGTCCCTGCACGGCACGCCGATGCCTGCATCCGCTGCCGGGCCGTCCCGATGTCGACCCTTCACTTGGGATTCATGAGACACTGGGAGGAATGCATCAGCGCGGCCGCGATAGTCCCCGAACATCATCGGCGTGCCATCTCCGGCGGGTTGAAATGCGCGCGCTTCTGGCGGCGTAATGCAAGCCGCACGTGTCTAATTGCACTTTGGAATTTCAAGTGGGCTGCCGCGTCGCACGCACCCCACCTCAGCAAAGGGGGGGGGGGGAAGCACCAAGCTATGTATAACTGTATTAAAAGTGGAGGCTGTGGTATGGCGAGGAAAGTGTTTAAGTGTATGCCATCATATAGTAATTATTATGTACATATTCCCAGTGAAAATGTAATGGATGTCCCATAGGTCTGCTACGGTATCATAATTATACTATAGGAATGTGAGAAGCAGGTGGGCAGGTGGCCAGTTCCATACCTCACCGTCTTCCAACCTTCCGAGCACTAAAAGTAAACGAGAGCCAGGTACACATTCGCTGCTTGATGAACAGTTCTTTTTTTCAGTTTCTTGTCCGAGTGGGATTCGAACCAACAATCTTCTGTACTGCAGATGGACGCTTCAAGTCCAACCTTTCGACCTCGGCGCCTCTCGCCGGCCACATAACGATTAGCGGTAACGTGCCCGGCATCAGTATTGATGATTACTTCACAAACCTTAATAACCTTTAAAACGGTGCAAGTAACAGGTGATCACAAACAGACACTTCTACGTTCGTATGTAGATTGTAGAATATAACTATATACATGTATTCGAATCCGCCACACAACCTCTATCGACCCTGTCGGTCAAGTGGCCAGGTAAGACGTCTGCACTAGAAACCAGGGGTCGCTGGCGCGAATCCCGCCTGAGCCGCCTGTGTTTTGTTCAGTATGCAATCACAGTGCTGATTGCGCAGTCAAGTAAAGGGCAAACCCTCATTGAGTTAATAATATGTATACCGGTAGAGCATAGAGATCCAGTAATGCGAACAGTGTTTGCACCAGTGCTTATTACGTCGAGCAGGGCAACAACCCTCATAAACAATTTTGCCAACTGATTACTGACATATAAAACCACTGCATTTCAAAGGTAAAACTATTAGAGGCTTTTTTAGGCACGTCGCCCAACGCAAGGCCCCAAAAGGCCACTCAAGGTGAGGGCTAAGAGAAAGGAATAGGGAGAAGAACCAGGAACAAACAAGATCAGGAGGAAGAAAGATGAACGTTTATGTGACGTTTGAATTGGGACAAGTGATAAGAAAAGGGAAACGGCCTGGACGGGTCGAATTTAACACTAACAGGACCTTTCGATCACAAAGGCAATGTATCTGCCTTGGCTTGAAGATTTGTTTTGCATTTGCAAGGCGAGAACAAAGAGGCCTTCACCCCTTGTTTTCTTTTGAGAAGACCAAGAATAATAGACTGTCCCTGTAGATTGAAGAGGGATATGTAAGTGTTACAAACTACCTGCGGACTCGGAAGTCCCTTGGGGGAAAATGGTAGGTCCTTCTATTTCTATCAGTATCACTTTACACGTGTAATCAGTTTAACGACGCAGCCCCGCTGTATAGGATTTGTGGCGCGGATTATAGTGTATCGTGTGAGCCCAGTAGCCCGACATTGATTCGATCTGAAAACTGATCTGTATCAGCGGCTGCGGTGCAGGGAATTGTCATAGACCGGTCCGACCGTTCGAACCACCGGATGTATGCTTGCCCTTGCCATAAAGAAATAGCAACTGTTGTATTCCATACGAGTGTGGGGTTCTTATGCGGCCTTTGTGCGATATACATTATGTATTGGTTATCAATGAGGCTTAGCCTAATCGGTACGGAGCTTGGCTGCACACATGTGTCCGATTTGACAGTTTGGCTGATCGCGCGCTCGCCAGTGTGAGAGCTTTTGGATCGTATACTTGGAGCCGGGCGTTTTGACCGCAACTTTCTCTCAGCCGTTTTCTGTCTGGCTTTCGCCCGCCGAAGACCACGGGAAGAGAGGAGAGAAGAGGAGAGGTAGTCATAGAAAAATAACAACTATACGAGTACGGATAATAACGCACGAGGCGGCCTTTTCAACCAGAAGTAACGTCTCAGTTTCCAGAGACGCCCGGCTCAGTCTTGTTCGCGTCTCGAGCGAGACAGGGGAGAGAGAGAGAGAGGCGGTGAAGTTGGTGGCTGGGGGACGGGGGAATCACGCTTGAGTTCCAAGGCCTTTTGGTGACGAATTGATAATAATGCACGGAGGAATGGAAATTGGCGGGTCCCGTGGGAGAGTGAGGAGAGAGAGAGGGAGAGAGAGAGAGAAAGATTCTTTGTGTGAGCTATAGCACTGCCGATAATTATATGAAGAAACGTTGGAATAATAATTACTACAAATTGGCGTATAGTTTTCGATCCCAGCAGGATCTTCCTCGAAGGTCCCGTTAAGATATTTTAGGAAGGTCCTGAATCCTGATACTGGTTGCTTCGAACCATGATCAGGCCTTCCGTTTTCTTTTCTCGAAGGTTTGAGGTGACACAAAAACATGTTGGAAATTGCTCACAACCTTAAAATGACCAACAAGTTAAAATATAAATAAGGGGACTTCTGCCATTGTGCACACCTTCTAATGAGATGTAAACGTCAAGCCCTTTTTTTAATGATTGGTATCACAACCGGGTATGATTTGACAGTAGACAAAGCCTCCTAGTTTTTGGTCTGAGAGAGTTGAGTCACCACCTTATACGACAGCTGCAACAATTTAAAAAAAAAAGGCAAAACTACTCTTTAATCAATGTTCAAATCTTTCACATTAAATGTTCTCATCTTTGAGTCAGTAAGCAATGCAGCATTGCTTTACATTCAGTTGCCTGTCATTCAGTGGACATGGCTTTTTGACCGCTTCATCGCCAGACGTATGCCAGAGCCCATAACACGACCGCATTTCTCTCATAGTTAGAATCATTTGCCTGCCAGAAAGGGTCCTTCTAAAATCGGAGCGCTAGACCCACTTCGCCCCCACCTCCCCTGCCAATGCCGTTTGATTTAACTCTTATTTTTCTGGCTTGTCTCATCAAGGAGGTCGCCTGTTTAGTACCTCCTTGGTCCCTTCACTCCCCCTGCGAGTATATGCAGGTATTTGCCACTGATTTCGATGGTCCCAGGCGGGAAGGTATCCGTTTCAATTTATGACATTCTCCCAATGCGCCAGGCTAACTCCGCACGCTATACGGTCTCCCTCCCCATAAGAAAGCTGCACACGCACATATAGAGCCGGCTGCCACGCTGTTGCCACATTCTTTTCAGGTAGGCCTTTGCTGTACGTCAAATCCTCATCTGTACAGTGTATATTTGACTTACGGATTACGGTGCCGCTCGGCCGAATGTTTATTGCCAGTGTCTCCCGAGCAATGATTGATCCGTGAACACACCCGGGTTTATATTTATAACTTGGATACACAGACAGAAATGATGCACGCCCTTCTCACTGGGTTTACGTTAAAAAATATATATATATATATATATTTCGGTTCCGGGATTTTTGTGATCAATAGTCTGGCCCTCCGGTCGGCGCACTGATTCGATTACGTAAAGAAAAATGTTGCTACAGCGCCTGATGCCCGTGCACGCGGAGGACGGAGGAGAAATCTATAATTTATTCGGGCGGGCGGGCGGCCAAAGCTGATTATCATTAGGCCGTGGTATCAAATGTAATCACAGGAGGCTGGTGCGGAGAGTTCGTGGAGCCGTGGTGGTGGTTGTGGTGGTGGTTTGCCGAAGGGTTATGGCGAGGTGGTCTTCGATGGAGACTCGATCATTATAACTTGGTGGACCAGAAATAGGGGGTGGATTGTGTCTTGTCAAACAGCCTATATTATAGTTGTCTGGCTTCGTATTGGAATTCAGCTTTTTGACCTCTCAGTATACGTCTGGAATGCGTGTTGATTGCCTTCTGCTGTATGAAGGCACTAAGATGCCTTTCGCACTCATAATCTCCGGTTTGGACTCGGGGCTCTTGTCATTCTTCCTTCGACAAAGGTCCGGCTAGGATCGATTATCAGACCCCCTCGGGGGGGGGGGGTCTTCAAAATTGTGACCCGGCACAACGACATGAGGAATATCCCACCAAAACACTTTTTGAGTAAACAACGCCTGAAGTTAAAGTATCTTCACAATTCGATCACAAATCAATTTTCTTTTTTTTGTATTTTCGGAAATTTTAAGTATTAGAGGATATTATATTTTGATATAATTTGAAAGCTAATGTTATACTCTTTCACATCATTAGAAAACCTCAAAATCTCCAAAGTGGGGTTATTCCTCATTATGCTGTGCCGGGTCACAATTGTAGATTAGACGTATACATGTGGTTCTTGTATGGTAGGTCCATGGTTCAGATCTAGTCAGTAAAATTAGTAGGGTCAGTTAAAATTCAGGTGTGTGATAGCTAGTATGCCCATACCCACTCCTGGCATTGTAGCTAGTTTAAAGCACATAGGCACTATTGTAAATAGTTTGGACTCCACCCTGGCTAGGGAGTTATTCAATCCTTCCTTTGTGAAGCCAAGTTAGAGGTACAATAGCCATTGTTTTACTAGGCCTTTTGAGGAGAAAAAGCCGATGCCTTTCCTCGGTGCATTTAGTTCAGTCTTCAGCCACACCTCGTGGAGGCAACACCATAGCACCTTGGTCCTGCTATCATTTAGTATGGTTTCTAGCAGTTGGTCTAAAGCGGGGATAGGAACCGATTTGGCAGTGTTCACTCCTACACGGCGATCACCCTCGTGGATGACCATCTTAGCTACACGTAATTTATACCTATTAACCTAGTAATAGCATAATAATAACTACCTTTAGGCTGTAATGTATAATTAATTAAAAGCGAGAAGACCACATCGACCAGCAACCTGCAGCTCCTCGTCAGGAGGATATAGGGTTAACGTTATTAACCATATTTTATTTTGTAACACCCAAAAACCCTAAAGTACTATACCTTTACATACAATACATTGAGCATCTTGTGATGTATACCATTGTGTATAGTCAGAACTGGTGCGTTCGAACAAAAACCGTCTTGAATGTTGATTTCCCTCGTGCTTACTGGGTTACAGTGGTACGTCGGCCAGGATCCGGCGCGCGAACTCGCAGCGAATCCTTGCTAATATCATCGACAATGGGACATCTGCGCGCCATGTGTGTATATAATACTCAGGGTCAGAGTTGAGACTAAATTATCAACCCCTGGAAAAAAAAATTGAGATGGGGAAAATAACCGAACACTAAAAAACGACCCTCTGCATGTCCCTCAAGAATATCTCAAGCCCCACCTGCTTGTTGTACATGCTCGATCGACGACTCCGTGTGAAGCCGGGCCACAAAAAAGGTGGGGGGGGGGGGGTTAGAGCCCCAAAAATATATGAAAATGCCACCGCGAGTCCACCACCGCAGGTCTGTTTAAGTACCCTCTTGACTGCATGCTTCCTGTCTGCGATTGCCCGTGTAAATTTACACTGGTTCCCCCCCCCCCGGTCGCTCGAACGCCTGGCCGCGGACTCGATTGTTTGTGCGGTGATGGCTCACGACTTTGGCCCGGCACGGCTCAGCGGTAAGTGCCCAACCACCCAATTCCCTCAAGATCGTAGTAAGAACGACTCGAGCGGAGACTACGCAAGGATTTGCGTACGTGTGTGCACTCTGGGGGTATTTCTTGATGAGTAATACCTGTGCTGGTCCATTTGGGGAAAAGTGGAGGGGCGTGGTCGGATTACAAGGGGGACAGCTGATAAATGGTCACGTTTTTTCACAATTTATGTCATCTTCCTAATATATCTTATTAAGTAGGTGTAATGACAGAATTAAACAGAAAATGCTAACAATTAGTCACATTGCACCAGCCATTTAAGTATGGAAAAAATCAGCTTCTCATGTGTTAACAATATTTGATGTTGTTCCATTGTGTACTTACGACACCACGCACTTATGTACGTGTGAAGAGATTGTTTACCGAAATATGATGAGCACTACGCGGTGAAGACCATTACTGACTTTTCTGTTCAGTGCCCTTTTGTGTTTGAGAAAGTTTAAGTCAGAAGCCTGTTCAAAGGAAGATCCTTCCTTTGAGAAAGGTCCTGATATGTCCTGCTGCGCCGGTTGAACCAAGGAAATTATAATTTTCAAATCTACCGGCAAAATGGAAATGTTGCCCTTTTGATTTTTAATACTTCGAAACTGACAGATTTGCAGTTAATCCTTTCTTTGAAAGTGGAATTCAATTCAATTCAATTCAATAATAACATTTATTTCCATACTTCCACAAGCATACACATCAGAATGGATAACGTGAATTGAATCACTATAGGCCTAATTACAATATAACGAAGTCAATTAGAAGGGTGATCAAAGTCACGCGATGTGTCGTTGTGTTTAACGAAGTGTTAAACACAAATTTGATATGCAAAGAACTTCAACAAAAGAAGGTGGGAAGTATAGGGTAGGGGGTGTTCATATAAGCCAAGGGTTGTAGAGAACAGCCTTTACAGACAAATTAGACGTAAATACGGGAACAAACAGACAAGAGAACAAAAACAAGACGATTAGACTGGGTAATGAAGACGAAAAAAAATGGAGCGATGACAATGAAAGAAACAATATCGAATAGAAAGTTACGAAAGTAACTTGGAAAACGAAGGAAGAGTGTATCTAAGCCTAAGGAGAGAAAGCCATGCTACATATTGCGAGAGGAGCGCTTAAAATGATGGTATTTGTGGGGAATTATGGATAAATACTGTCCTTGCAATGAGCTTTTTGTATGCAGGATGCAAAATAGTGCAAGCTGGCCATTTAGCATATAATCTGTCTGAGGTAGGCCTATATAGCTTTGCGTGCGACCCTTCCCCCATCAGTCACTTTCTTCTCTCGCCTGTAAAAGAAAGTGCACGGAGCAAGGGGAGTTACACGCACGTGCTCCATCTATGTGATAAATTGCACATTAATCTTGCAAACACGTCGCAGCGGGAACCTCCAGTGGGATGCCTCGTTATTTCTACGGTGACCTGGGTCAATTTCGGGTGGGTTTTTTTTGTCAATGGCCATTTGGAGAGGGCATGTCAGCTACTGATATTGATAACACTGCATCGTGCGTAGGGGAGAAATGATCTGGCTCAAGCGGGGGGTATCAATTTTGTTTGGTTCAGATGGTCAGATCATGGAGGCTACCTTCCTCCATGGTCAGATTGACATTCCTGAAGAGAGAAAAAAAATATATAATCGTTGGGATACTGAAATGTGAAACTCTTGTGGCCCTCTTGTGCAGATTACATCGGGGCTCGGTTTCGCCGTGAGGCTCGGGACTGAGCTCAAGCAAGTCCGGATCGGTTCTTCATTCATTTCTCAGGCCAAATGCAGGGGTTGTCTCGCAAGGGGGTCGTTGCCCGCGGCGTGGTGGCGTATAGTCTTTTGGGCAGACATTAATTTTGTTTTGCCGGCCGGCCGTCTGCGCCGGGGTTCGGTGAAATGGAGCCGCGCGCTGCTTGCGCCGAAACGTATTGCGTGTAAATTGCCCTTGTATATCAAGGACCGTAAGTCGATTTCCTCAAACTCGTTATGACGAGCGAGTAATCCCCTTGGTAATACAAATCTGGGGGTGCGTGACGAGCACCCATTGAGGGTCAAGCACCGTGACTGGCGTGACGGCTTCGCCATCGTATGGCTTTGTAAAGTTGGATAGAAGGCCTAAACCCTCCACTTCTGGACTACACTTCATAGTTGACATCTGTCCATACTCCTGCGGCCTTGTGGACAAATACAAACCAATGAGCACGTCATTAACGAGTGTACTGTGATGAGACCTCCGTGCCCTACTCAGATAAACCAGAACCGGTTACCTATCTCAGCAACTGCCAACATTTGACTGCTGCGCATGTGATTAACATGTACAAGAGAAGAAGAACCTCATGAGAAAAGATAGTTTTGGAAGCTCCCGTGTACGTGGATGAGAGAGGTGGTAGTTCTCCCTACATTGCCGGGATCGAAGTTGTGAGTTCATCGTGACAATCGTACACGCTGTACATAACATGGTCGCAGTGGCTGTTGTTACGGCAGTCGTCCGTGTGGTTCCCTGACTTCACAGTATTTGTCAGGATGTTTAGCTCTTGCAACCAGACTATCAGCTAATAGACTGGTTCAACCAGCCTGCAATGCTGACGAAATACAATCAAGTCAGGGAACCACACGGACGACTGCCGTAATAACAGCCACTGCGTAACATGGTACCGTCGTCATTTCAGCAGCGGGTCTTTTTTTTGGCTAAGGCAAGGCGTCAGAAGCAAAGGTTATCAAACCTGGCAGGCCGCACTATACTCTCTTGTGGTACATAGGCCTATACACAGCCAACCCGCTGACGTATGTAAACACGCCACCCAATAGGGTCACTTAGCGGCCAAATGGGTTCAAATGGCTGGTTCCAATGGCTGCTCCCTTAAATGGCCCCAAGTGGCCTACCACAAATACCTACAGAACATTGGGCTGTCTCGCTCTCCGTTTCAGATAGTGGGTGCTCTGGGATCTTGGTAGATTTGACGGGGAAATCAATTATAAATAAAGGATAGCCTATCTGTGGAAGTTTTAGTCACACCCCCCCCCCCTCTGTCGTTTATCGTTGATCTCTGAGCAGAGCAAGGACCTGCTGACCTGTCGACCTTTGGTGGAACGCCGCCTGCAGTCGTTGCCGGCCGGTGATGACTGGTGTTTGTTCGTGATCATAGTTGAGATTGAAAATTGAGTGGAGTTTGGTTCCCCCATTTTGATGCGATTAGTTGCTATACTGCATTATGCTAATTGAATATCAACGTGCCTTTATATATCTTTGTGCTGAATGTAAACGATATCCAGAATTAGAATAATCTACCAAAGAATTGCAAAATGCTTCTACAGACTAAAATTACCCAAATACAAATCTCATACATTTGGAGAGCCTAAAGGTTTCAATCCTAGCAGGACTTTTCTCAAAGGTAAATTGAGAAATTTGCCTGATTGAGCATCTGGCATCTGAATCCCGGTAACTTGTACGTACACATCTGGGCTATGTTTGGCTTAATCAATCTGTTGCAAGACGCGGGGGTATATACCATTGGACGGTCGGTACCAATGTTCTTGACGATTAACTCGAAGTACTCGCCCTCTGCCTGGACCACTGAATGATGTTGGAAGCCGTGTGATTGGTGTACAACTCAAAGAGCCGAAGTTCGGGTCCGAGTGGTTCCCACTCAGTATGCCGATGTGGGGGGGGGGGCACCATGCACTTCTTCGCATCGTGGAGAGGTCCCTCGTGGGGGAAGCGCCTTGCACCTCGGAGGAGTCCCCAGGTAGACAATTGGAGTTTGGAGAACGGGCACTTCACTCTCAACCACCCCACCTTTAGAGCCACCGTGGTAGTGGGGGGTACACGGGTATACGGGCGGCGGCCGTGGCCGTTCACCCTGTGTCGGTATGACTCACGGGGACCTCAAACCTATACGCAGTCATCGCGACGAACGAGACTTACAAACTACCCGTACGTGTGTAGTACATAGAACAACACCGAACATTCAAGATTGGTATCGTGGGAACAGAATGAAAATTCTCCATATGGAAAAAAAATACATGAAGTAAAAGCCTACCCAAAACACACACATACGGTTTCCTTCGTTCAGACATTACGCCACTGAGTGGTACAATCGTTTGGCCACCCCAACTCTGGTTTGAACAGCAGTTGAGTCAGAGCCGAAATCAATGAGTAACTGATTTTAGTAAATTTTGAGCTACATTTTTCATAGTGTGGACGTTATTAAAGCGCTTGATTCCTAGTGCTTTTGGAACTGAGCACCCTGTATTCCTATTGAAAATTGAAATGATTTGAATTTGTTGGCAGTTAATGGAGAATCGGGTTTGTTTGGCACTCCCACACTAGGACAGGTTTGACAAGGGAGGGAGCCTGATGCTTCGATGCAAGCATGGAGGAATCTCCCCCTTATTCCTCCATGATGCAAGCAAGGCCTTGATCGAAGACACCGCCACAGGGCTCACACCGAAATCCCAGTTACGTGTGTGGCGCTAGCGCTGCATTATGTTGGTATAGAGCCTGTATATATTCGGCGCCTCAATCCCTTATGGCAGGCGCTGTGGTGTTGGCAGACTTCAGCATAGTTCTACCGCAGGGATCTCCATGGTTCATATACCAGGCAATACAAGGTCGTGTATGCCCAAACCATATGCACAAACCCACACCCGGATCTGAATAAACAAACATATCCCCTATCAGTGAGGTCAATGGTGTGGGGCTCTCAATCAATGGTATAGTGGTGTTTAGTTGGCCGCTGTCGAGGCGCGGCTGGTGCCCCGCGCACAAGTATAGTGCCGTAATAGCACCGTTTCACCCGCAGGGCGCCAGCGTGTCTTGTCTCTCGGCCCTTGTACACTGTACCAATATGGAAGACGCCAGTGTCGTCGCCACAGATGCCTGTAAAGTGTCACATTCGTCCCTTTTTTAGATTAGGCCTCCACTGAAACGACGCCTTGACGTTTCGGAATGGGGATGTTGAAATTACCACATGCCCACTGTGACAGACATGTTTTCGTGTTGCTCGTGTCCCTACAGCCTAGGGGAGCTTCCAGACCATGCATTTCTGTAATACTCAATCATTTCAAACGAGATTGGAAGGTTTGCGTGGTGGATTCACAGTCTGTGTAAGAGGAATGCTTTGTATTATGTGCGTAATCTCTCGTTATAATTTGGCTGAGAATAGGCCCGATAGCATTATATTAATCGTTTGAAGGAGTTTACAAATTGAGTATCCAAAGAGCTTTCACAGATATAACCGATTCTTCATATTTCGTATGGTTCTTAATGAAATATTCCTGTAGTTTTCCTTGTTCCTGTCTTTTGTCATTTCATTTTGTCATTCGTCAATATTTTTTATTCATGATGATTATTCAAATCCTCCGTGAAATGCTTAATTTTCTGTTCTCTTAAATTTCTAACTGCACGGCCTTCTAACATAAATGAAAAAAAAATCAAAAATGCAAATTTCATACAGGCCTTTACAAGGGTCGTTTAGACGTTTCGATGGCAGAAGCAAGGCTTGGATCGAAACGTCAGGCCCTCTACTGTACATTTTTGTTTATTAGCGATGTCGTGGTGACACCAGGAAATACGACGGGCAGAGTACACACTGCCCGAAACGTTGAGTTACGGTACGGCCTCTTTTCAGAGCCGCACTCCGTCTCAAAAAAAGATGCGTTACAATACATGGTGTCTCCTCAAACCTTCCTCGTAGTACTTCCACCATGCAAACCTTCAAATCTTGTCTTAATTATAGCAAGGTCGTTATTAAGTGCATTGTGCTGGTCTTGGCATTGTGTACGCACGCATAATGCATGAATACGCTGTGGTGTTTTAGGGGAGGGTATTTACTGACAGGAGAGGGGAAATCAGTTCAAATATGCACGGGGATGGGCCGGCAGGGAGACGGTGGGTCAACAAACTGCCTCTCTCCTCATATCCATTAATTACCTCCGACGGAGACAGTATTCTTTCAGAAGGGGGCCCTCCGCACACCGTTGACGGAAACCAGTCAACCGAGACCGCTTAATGTGCACCGGCACGACGCGACGTGACAAATTTAGGGAAACATTAATCGCAAACCCTTTCCCCCTCATCCCCCTCATCGCCCCGCCCCCCGCCCGGCAGTGAATGACCGAAAGACCCGGGCTCGGAGAAGGTTGGAGCCGGGGTCTGTGACCCGACCAGACGCCGAGTAAAATGCACTTTTGTCTCGCCAGGCTCGCGAGGAGCGATCTCAACGTTCGAAAACAAAAGTCTTGTCGAGCACGCGAGGTTCCTTGGACTATGGAGTATATATAGCTCCATGCATGCTTGGAGTGTACCGTCCTGGCTGGCTGTGTGCGGACATGGTGGTACACCAATCTGTTGTGACCAAAAAAAGGACCCAAACCTTTTACGAGTTGTATCAAACGCGCCTTATAAATGTCAGTAAGCATTCTTTAACTTGTCTTCATTACCTATGTATAAAATACTGGGTGAGGATTTCACAGTTTCCAATCTAACCGTTCCTCGTGCTAGCGACACGGCATCGATATTTGGTGAGACGAAATTAAACCTGACATAAACCTCTTCGAAATGAAAGTCTGCTATTTATTGCCCATTATAATGCGAGTGATCGCAATTTTATGTCTCGTTTTAAAAGCCGGCCCCCCCCCCCCACGTCAGGATTCACAACCATTATTTTGGTCTCCGGTCTATAGTCTCCTGTCAAGACTGTCCCGGGCTTGATCAATCAAGCGAGCTCCAATATAACAGCTGCGTATTACGAGAAAGAAAAGGGGGGAACATTAGTGATATGTAACATTACCCTCAGAATCCAGGCTGGAATCGAAGGCTACCCCCCCCCCCCATGAAGAAATGACCCGGGTGGAATTTCACACCAGAATGTGTGTTGATTGAAAGCCGCGGAATCGGCTTGAAAGTTACATGACGAAAGAGACCACGCCAAAAAAAATCCTCACCGCGTTGGTTTTGATACGGTCTGAAGCGAAGAAGTGCCTTCCAATACTCAATAGAATTATGGCGATGCCACGACAGATTATATGGAAGAGTGAGCGTGGCGGAGCCTAACCCGATCTGACGGGCAGCGACAAATGGCCAGTCATCGAGCATTGTTGATCTTTCAAAACCCCCCTCCAGCGAATTCGTACATTTTCTTTCAGCCCTGTCACCTCCCGTGAAATTTCCCCATCGTAAATCGGGCTCATGGTTTCAGCAACGCCACAAAGAGAGGGAGAGAGAGAGAGAGGAGAAGGAGAGAGAGGAGAGGGAGAGAGGGGGAGGAAGAGGAAGAAAGGTGCAAGGGTGTGTGATTCTGAACAGTCGTGGCTGCGTGGTAGTTCTGTGGCCTTATCGAGGAAATTACCCCTCCAGCCCGTAGAATGAGCTAAGTAAACAAGGTCTAGCGGAGCGGGGATGAGGTTTTTTTGGGGGGAGGGAGAGAAGGAGGAAAGGGGTGTTCACAAATTGATTCTCTCGTCTGGGTTGCCGTGGAAACCCCAGGCAGACGATTGGGAGCTGAGGGATCGTGTCAGTCCCCTTCCCCCAAACCAAAAAAATACCTCTCCGCATCTCCCTCAACACCCCCTCCCTCTCCCCCTCCCACTCCCCACAAAATGAGCGAATAAGCCGTGGCCAAGATGCGTGCGATCTTCGTGTACGGATTTTTTTTTTTTTTTTTTTTTTTTGGGGGGGGCAGTCGATGTACCGGTGATGGGGTTTAGGGATGGGGACAGCAGGGAGTAGGTTGGTTGGGAGGGGGGCAGGTATAGGCTCCGTGACAAATTATCCAAACGCCCTAAGCCACACAGGACGCGGCCCGGATCGGGACAATGGCTCAGAGTTAGAGCAGGCGATGATCCAGATACCAGCGGAGAAAATTGGGGGTGTCCTTTTCAAAATAGAAAAAAAAAGAGAGAGAGTGAAATATTCACCCCCTTTTTTAGGGGGGGGAGGAGAGGAGGAGAAGGAGGAGTCGGAACAGGAAGAATGAGTCAGCGAGTGGCAGACCTTTTTCTTGGGGGTACCCCCTCCTTCTCTGAGTGATTAGGTTGATGGGTGCAATGAGTTAGCGTACTTTCTTGGATGGCCTGATTCGTCCCTGGGCGTTCATAATCCCGCCCCTCCCCACCCCCTTTCCCCCAAAAAAAATAGAAATTGAATTACCAAGATAACCGTATAATATAATCTGATCTATTTCGTGCATAGTATGTGTTTGCAATCGCACGTATGGTTGCCAAACGTAAGCATCGGACGCTTTGCTTTCCCACGTTTTTTTGGGGGGGGCTTTTCCGTCTCATTGGAAAAGACATATTTTTGTGTTCACTTGATTCTATTCTCGTTGCATGCTCTTATGAAAAGTAAATTCGTTGGAGTGGAGGAAAGTGTTGAGGCAATCACGATGTGAGCAGATACAAATAGCCAGTGAATTTTGACTCTTCTGCATGGGACTTCAAGTACAGAGGTCTCGTGTTCACATCCTGGTTGAGTCCTAAAGTTTCCCGTCCGCTTTCCATCCGTTATTCGGTCAACTATGATGGTACAATTCTTGTGCATGCCGAAATAAATGACAGTCATTTCAATATCACAGTTTACGATGTACCAGTATAACTCAGTTACTAATTTTCCAAAAATATCACTCTGCCGTATTTGGATCCTTGAACGGGCTTTGAACCCGGGACCTCTGATTTTGCGCTCGTACCATTTGAGCTGTCCAGCCCTTAAATGCCGAGTTATTGCCGACCGTCCCAAATAGTCGACTAGTCTTTACCGGGGTTGGGGTGCCAATCAGAAGCAATTAAACCATTAACTGCCGTATAATTGTCTCCAGGGATACCCACCCTCCTTTCATTCAGATGCAATACAAGCAACCAATTATTGTAAACCTGGCTGAAGCAGTTTTGGAATTGGAGAAAGTGGATGCAGGTTTTTTTAATAGAGTCAAACCAATGAATGATTGTTTGACTGAAATTCAATTAGACTGAACTCCACCTTATACTATGTTGGATTTTGTTTTCTCCTAAGTCTTGAGACTCTTGCTAGTAAGTCCCACACGCCAACCATATCCGGTTGATGTCTGGTGGTGTGCATGCTTTTGTTTGTTTGCCCCCGGGACATGCATATTCATAGTTTATGTAAATTGTTCGCCTCAAATTATGCACGCTGATTCACGTACCCCCAAGAGGCTGGGTGGGATGGAGGGAGGGAGAGAGGAGGAGGAGGAGGAGGGGGAAGAGGAGAGGGGGTGTCTATCGAAATGTGCCCCAGCCCTAATCCTAACGATTCGCTGAGATTGAGTTCTCTCCCTTCACTCCTCTCTCACACTTCCTCCACCAAACCACTAGCTTTCAACGGGGGGGACTTGTTCGATAGCCCTCTGGGAGTGTAACCCGCACCCTCCGGTAGAAAATCGTCGACGGTCGGCAGCCGGCCGTTATATCCCTGCCGCTCATGCCCTCGTCATTAGTCAAGCCCATCTACCGATGGCCGCCGCGGGGACGTGATGGGGTGAGCTCAAGTAGATGAGATCTTCCGTGCGCCGGCGCAAAGCGTAACCAACCAATGCGAATGCGTGTGTGTCGCGCGCGGGAAAACTAGTTGTTTCAAACGCCTGTTGTACAGCACGTGCATCTCAGGCAGCAAAGGTGCGGGCCGCATGGCGTGCTTATATAGCGTGCACCATCAGGCTTGCTGTATAGTATCAATCATGCCAGACACATTCTCAACAGCTCCCCCTCGTTACCACTCTCCCTCTTCGCTGGATCCAGCCTGCCATCCCTTGCCCAGAGGTGCTGAAGCACGGAAGCCTGCCAAGACGGCCACTTCTGAATTGGTTAAAATAAGATTGCCAGCCATATTTCGTCTAGAGCTCATTACTTTCAGATCGTATTCGGATATTGGTGCGTTTAAAATGGGCCTTAAGTGTTCTTGGAACGTTGACTGATATCAAGCCAGTCTTGTCATGCTGCTTAATCGGCTACATGCAATTTGCTTCTGATATGTTTGAGGTTTTTAGCCATAGTCTTCGGACTGTAAAACCCTATAGGTGGTACTAGTATCTGTCCTATACGACGTATAGACGAATTCAATAAACTCGTCCTCACTTACGACCAGTCGCAAGACGATGGGCGATGCAGGGGAGCCGTGGGACCTGCCATAGCTCACGGATTATGGGCCGGTTATCAATCGTTGGTAACCAGCGATGCATCGCAAGGCTCCGTGAAATCCATGCAGCCACTGACTCACAGCGTGCGAGTCACTCATCGGAAGATCGTGGTGCAGCCTTGCAAAGCTGCAGCCAGGCTGCGGGAATGCACACCGGGTGCAATTCGTGTACAGGGAAGTGGGGGATCCCATAACCAGATGTGGATGGATTGATTTGCCCTGTAGACATGCAGGAGCTAGGTTGCCCCCCCCCCCCCAAGTACGGGGTTCGGGATCGATTTGTCAACGTGTAGCCCAGGCTGATCAGGCCTTAAGCCGTGGCCTTAGAGGGTCTGAAATCCGTGCAGTACCGATATAATACCCCGTGCTTATGCTGAAGGGCTTCTATTAGTTCAATGATGAGAGGTGTTTCGTGGCGTTTCGTTCGCCATTAGGCCAGAGGTCCTTTTTTCGGTGGACCACACTTCGAACAGACCCAGGAAAAAAGAAACTTGGCCCATTCATCGCAGTTTTACGATGAACCTGGCTTCGAAAAAATCTTTAAACATGTGAATCAAATGAACGAATCCCGAATCCTGAATTTGAAAAGAAGAGATGATATAATTATATATATATAGGCCTATATATAGGCCTATATATATATATATATTTTTTTTTTTTTTGGGGGGGGTCAGTGATCTGTGCAACTACTTTATTATCTTGTAATGTAAGGACCACGATGGAAATAAGCCGTGCCCGCAGCTTATTCGACCATCATTGTGCTTTTGTTGTTTGTTATTTTTACCCTTGGATGTTCTGTGATATTTTTGTGGGTATTTTTGAATCGTAACTCAACTTACCATGGATAACTCATTTGTAAGTTGTGATTCACCACCTCGATCGTGAGTTCTGTGTATCTCTCATCTACCTGTGAGTGACTGTGTATAGTTACGATGAGTTTGGTGAAATCGGCCACTGATATTCTGAAACAGAAGTCTTTGTGCTCTTCGACACCCCTCTTCTACCACTAACCTTATTGCTTTTATCTTCCCCTCCCTTGTCTATCTACAACGTGCCACCATTTTGTCCATCTTCCGCTGTCCTGATCATTATCACTTCTCGACGTCTAGCTTTCTGTTTCTGTGCTTGCCATGCAGTCCGCCTTTAAAAACCGTCCGCCTATATAGGATCAGAGCGCATGCAGTCCCCTCTAGCAGTTTTTCACGATTTGTTTCAAATTTAGTTTCTTGGAACGTAGCAACGCATCGCCCACGGGCGGCGCGGACGGTTGTTGGAGAAGTAGGAGGGGGGGGGGCTTGTCCTTCCTTCGCATCTCTCTAAGGACTGACGATGTCGTGTTAACCCTTGCCTCCCCGGTAGCCCTCGGGTTGGGTTCAGTGCATGGGAAGCACGCCGTGCTTCCGTCTTCTTCGGCACGGGTCGAGCCGCAGCGCTCGGATAGATTCTTCCCCGATTTTTTTTTCCCCGGCCACCCTCTTGAGTCATAACCGCGATCAGATTAGATTTGATTAGACGCTGTTAACCTAGTCTCCCATCAAAGAGGTGGACACATGTCCACGCCCCCTTACCAATTTCCATTATTTCGGATTGTTTTTTTTTTCTTCAGTTTTTGAGACACGCTACTCCTTTTTTTTCATCGGCAAGGAACTGAAGTGGGAACGACAGAACTGAATGGCCTTTGGTGAAGTCATTGCCATCGATCGAATGCTCTTTTTTTATAAACCGACACTGTATACCTTCGCAGTTCAATTCTAGGCGTGCTCTTGAAATTGTTCACACAATCTGGGTGTATGTATACGCTCTAGCAGGGCCATATACGGAAGATCTGTCTGTGAAATGAAAGCCAGGTGCTGCTCGGATAGAGACACCGGTATACAGGTACCTCTATCTAACACATCAATAAGTATATAGGGCAGATGCGTGTGTAAAATCGAAATGTTGGGAGAGCGTGACTAGATTTTCACCAACGCCATCCAACAGTTGGACACTTAGAGGAAGGTCTGCGGTGACACCATGCAGCACTTCTCTTTCAAGGAGGAGTGTGGCTCTGAGAGGAGCCGGTAACTCAACGTTTCGGGCAGTGTGTATTCTCCCCGTCGTCAGGAGAGCGGCTGGATTCCAATTATCATCGGTGCCTATATATGTGCCTGATAAAAGCGCTGGGTACTGTTGCACTATTATTAACAAAATGACGTTGTCAGTGGCCAACGCTCATCGTTATCGACCCCGTAATCTGCCTGCAGATTTTTGGCATCACCGAGAACAAGTATATAGCTGACCCAAAAGACGACCATTTCTGCTCAATGAACTTACAACAGAACACGGTCGGTGGTTGGCGGCATCTTATTTCGCAAGCCGCCGAATCGCAAAACCAAATTGCACATCGTCTCGCTCCGGGCAGACTGAGAGCGTATATACAGTCAACGACAGATTTAGGACGGCGGGGAGAGACGGAAGGGTCCCGCTCTGAACTCCCAGTCTCGCTCTCTGAAGACGGGATCGTTGATTAAAAGTCTCCCCCTTTCTCTGGGTTGCTGGGGCGAGCGAGCTTTATTGCTATTTATCCGGTGGCATGATGAATGGCAGCCCGGTCAACGTGTTTACGTGCGTGCGTGTGTTGCTATTCCGTGTAACGGTACCCTGTCCTGCACGCACGCAACGTTGACGACAATAACATGTTCGGCAGAATGTCGGCATTCGGAGACTACGGGGCGGACCGAGTATACAATCTCGTCACCACCCCCAGCTCGCCAGTCCCCACGCCCACACATGCCTTGTCTCCGGTCGCTCCTTCAAACATTTGATTCCCTGTCTGAGTTTCGTCACACTGTCTTATTCAGGCTTTCTGTCAGACGACTCCAAGATTCAGCGGACTCGTTTCAACAGCCCCTGTCTCTACATCTGTCTCTGACTCTCACTCCACTCTGACTGACTCTCAACTCTCACTCCTACATCTGCCTTTGCCTCTGCCTCTGCCTCTGCCTCTGCCCGGCCCTGCCCCTGCCTCTGACCCTCACTCTCACTCTGCCTCTGCCTCTGTCTATGCCTCTGCCTCTGCCTCTGCCTCTGCCTCTGCCTCTGCCTATGCCTATGCCTCTGTCCTGCCCTGCTCCTACTTCTGACTCTGCCTCTGCCCCTGCCCCTGCCTCTGCCTCTGTCCTGCCCCTGCCCCTGCCTCTGACCCTCACTCTCACTCTCACTTTGCCTCTGCCTCTGCCTCTGACACTGCCTCTACCCTGCCCCTGTCCCTGGCCCTGCCTCTGCATCTGCCCCTGCCTCTCACTCTGCCTCTGACTCTCACTCTGCCTCTGCCTCTGCCTCTGACTCTCACTCTGCCTCTGCCTCTCCCTCTGCCTCTCCCTCTGCCTCTGTCTCTTTCTCTCCTTCCTCACCTCCCTCCTTCCCTCCCCTCCTCTCTCCATCTTGCTTCTGTCCCACTCCATATGTTTCTCCCTGTCTCTCTGCCTCTCGCGGACTATGTGTCTTTCTCTCCCTCCCTACCCCCTACCCCTCCTTTCCTTATTATCAGTCCACCTATCCAACGCGTCTTCATACGAGTGGAGTGGACTCGGTAGAGTTGGGGGGGGTTAGATTATAAAATATTGTCAGCGTCTGGTCGGGACTTTGCGGCACCGTTACGAGGCGAGACGGAGAGTGGATTTGTCGAGTCTAATCACAGCAAATAAACCGTGGGGGGAGAGCCAGCGCGAGCGCACGGCAACAGTTGACGTGGAAGCGGGCGGGAGGTCGGGCGTTATGGGCTGCAGTACCTACAGATGATGGAGAAGAATTATGGATGACAAACATCGACTGTGGAGCCCGTGATATTTGCTCAGGTTTTTTTTTTTCATTTTAATTCCAGCCACCCCCCCCCATCCGCTCAAACAAAATCTGTGGGGCTTCAGTGAATCAATACACAAAATACGCTTCGCAGAGAATAGCCTGAAATGTCTCGAGCCAAATCCAAATGACATTCAATATGGTTGTTTCTTTAAAGTGATCGAAAAATTACCCGACGGAGATGGAGTCAGAGAAAGACATAGACACAGAGAGAGAAAAAAACCTAGGAGACACAGAGCTAGAGACAGAGAGACAGACAGAAACAGAGGCAGAGAGAGGGACACGGAGAGAAAGAAGCAGAAAGAGATCCAGACAGGCAGGCGGACAGACAGACAGACAGACAGACTGAGGGAAGGACAGACAGAGAAACAGATAGAGGAAGACAGGGAGATAGAAAGTGGGGAAGAGAGAAAGAAAAGGGAGATGGGTGAGATTCCTGTGTGCAAATAGCTCACTGAAATAGTTTGCTCGGATTGCCAAAATGTCGAGATGAAAATGATAAAATGCTTGATCCCATCTGGTGAAGCGATTGCCTCCCCTGAAGAATCTAGGTTACCCGGTTGGGACCGAAATTATCATTAACCAGGGAGCGGCTATCGTTCTGACAATGAGTCCCCCCCCCCCCCCGCGGAGGTTGGCTTTTTTTCAATGAGTCACGAGAGACAGAGGGGGGAAAATCAATAGATTTATCATCTTGTACACGCACGAACAACTGCCATTAAGTTGACTGGAATGGGCCTGCCCACGAACATTGCACCTCTCAAGGTCCGATGGTCGCACGCGATAGAGACAAAAATAAGTAATAAATTAATCTTTCGGTCCCCGGGAAAGAGAATGTCGGTTTTGCGAAGCAATTCACAAAATAGGCCAGGTGGGGGGATGTAGAATATTGTGTATATAAGTCAGGATACAAGTAGATCAAGCATGTTGCACGGATTTGTGGGTCGAGTGCTTTTGACAGCGGTGCTGTATTTATGAAAACTCGGAAGAAAAAAAATACAAATCATGAGAATGTTGCAGGCTGAAGTGTACAGTAAATGGGTGCATTGTGTAGGTGGCGGAATGAGTTTTCATATTGCCCGTGAGCTGAACGTTGGTCTCTATGCCCGTGATATATACCAGGCTATAATTTCGGCACGATTTGGAGGGGCACCGAGTGCGTGGTACAGACAGCTGCATTAAGAAACAAAATAACTTGCCAGCGAACACACCATTGGAATGGTTCTTTAAACGCTCGAATCCCACCACACGACCTCGACCGGCCCAGTGGTCCAAGACGTCTGCACTTGAAAACAGCAGTAGCTGGTTCGACTCCCACCCGAGCTGCTTAGAGCTGCACGCTATAATGAAACGCTCCTATAGCGATGTTCATTTTGTGGAGAGACCGCCATCTTGTTTTGGTGGGGTGGGGTTTTTTTTTCGACCTTTAAAATTGGCTCACTATACTTGGTGACCTGTGGTAGTGTGGTACCGGATACCAGGACATACACTGTTTATTTCAATGCTGACATAAGCTCACCAACCGATGTGATACAGTATGATTACCATACAGCACTGGCGTCTAATCACTGTCAAAATGAAGCGTCCAGTAAATCGTTCCAAGCCGAGCTTCAACCAACTGGAAATGGTAGGAACCAGCGGTCGATTTCACCAAACCATCGTAACTTACGATCAATCGCAAGACGATGAGCGATGCACAGAAACCAATACGGCCTATCGCAATTTACGACGGGCTATCTAACTAGCTGAGTTACGATGCATCGTAAGGCTTTGAAAAATCAACCCCAAGCCGTGTAAGAACACATTTGGCAAGACGCTGTCGGGCACAATCGTTTGCATTTGCACTTGGTCTCGCTTCCCCCTCTAGAAATATCGTGCTTGAGTAAAAGACAAAATGTTGCAAACTGCTTATGTACGGGGCCTGGCGTTTCGATCCTAATTGGACCGTTCTCTTTTAGAGATTTTAGAAGTATTAGAACCTCGGGCCTTTTTAACATATCTGGCATTTATTTTGGTTGTTGGATCTATAGGCTTTGTGTACACAGTCCCCATACTTGGGTTTGTATGGACTGATTACCAGGTGGTATTTCGACCAATTTCGATTGAATATTTCCCCCCCAACATTGTTCAAAGTCCGCAACAGAGAATGCAGCCACGTGAATGATTATGCTAATTTTTAATTTCCATAACCGGGGCGTGCGATCCATGGAGAGAGATATTGATGCCGCGTCTTCGCTTCCCCGTAGAGGACTCTCGACATCGAAATAAAATAGATACACCCTCTCTCCCTCTCTCCCTCTCTCTCTCTCTCTCTCTCTCTCTCTCTCTCTCTCTCTCTCTCTGCCTCTGCCTCTGCCTCTCCTTCTGTCTCTGCCTCTCCTTCTGTCTCTGTCTCTGCCTCTCCCACTCCCTCTCCCTCTCCCTCTCCCTCTCCCTCTCCCTCTCCCTCTCCCTCTCCCTCTCCCTTTCCCTCTCCATCTCCTTCTCTCTCTCTGCCTCTGCCTCTGCCTCTGCCTCTGCCTCTGCCTCTCCTTCTGTCTCTCCCTCTCCCTCTCCCTCTCCCTCTCCCTCTCCCTCTCCCTCTCCTTCTCTCTCTGCCTCTGCCTCTGTCTCTGCCTCTCCTTCTGTCTCTCCCCCTCCCTCTCCCTCTCCCTCTCCCTCTCCCTCTCCATCTCCTTCTCTCTCTGCCTCTGCCTCTGTCTCTGCCTCTCCTTCTGTCTCTCTCTCTCTCTCCCTCTCCCTCTCCCTCTCCCTCTCCCTCTCCCTCTCCCTCTCCATCTCCTTCTCTCTCTGCCTCTGCCTCTGCCTCTGTCTCTGCCTCTCCTTCTGTCTCTCTCTCTCTCCCTCTCCCTCTCCCTCTCCCTCTCCCTCTCCCTCTCCCTCTCCCTCTCCCTCTCCCTCTCCTTCTCTCTCTGCCTCTGCCTCTGCCTCTGCCTCTCCTTCTGTCTCTGCCTCTCCCTCTCTTTCTCCTCCCTCTCCCTCTCTCTCTCTCTCTTTCTGTCTCCCTCTCCCTCCCCCCCCCCCTCTCTCTCTTCTCTTTCTATCTCTCTCTTTCTCTCTGTTCATTTCAACCGTGTACGTGTCAGCAGGGTAGGAGCGTGATCAAAAGGGAGACGGTGCCGGACTTGTCACCCGAAGCGCCCGGCTCTCAAGTGACTTGGACAGTGTAGCCTCGCACCTCAACAACTGCTCGTCCCCTGCAATTTGATTACTGTCGAAGCTTACAACAATTGCAAGATTTCTCTCTCTCTCCCTACTCTCTCTTCCTTCTCTTTCCGACTAAAGAAGAAGTGGGGGGAGGGTTGGTATTAGATTAGCTACTAAGCGTCGGTCGCTTTGAAAAAACGTCGGCTAACCATGCCTAGGTCGCGGGTGTTGTGTTCGGTAACAGAATCCCCCGTGCACCATTCCGTGACTGGATGGGAAACTTGGGATACGTACCAGCTCATTATCTCCCACCGCCTCCCTCCGACCTCCAACCCGTGCAAGAAATGACAAAATCCCCACAAGGGAAACGTTCTTGTAAACGGTATTACGCCTTTATACGGGCAATCAGTGTCGCCGATCCAAAATGAAACGGAATGGGTTTTCTCGAACGTACTTGCCACGGTCTAGCGATTGAAGGAGTCCTCTCTATGAAGGTGTGAAGAGGCAATTATGTCAGGGAGAAAGAGAAATTGCCTGCACCGTACATTAAGCGTCTCCTTCGGGTTGTGTTGGGCCGCTATATATATTACCCGAGGTTTTTTTTAGGATAGAACGATATGACATTTTGGAGAGAAATCCAACTGGAAGGATTTTTTGAAATATCGGATTCGGGGTGGGTCACTCAGTTTGTTTGTCTGTCTGTCTGCCTGTCTCGGGTTTTGTGGGTATGTCGGTTGAACAGTCTGTTTGTCTGGTTGGTCTATTACTATTGCTTAGTTTGATGGCTTGTTTGTTGGTCATTCGGTTGGCAGGATGGTTGGCTTGCCTGGTATAGCTTGGCTGGTTTGTCTGCATGGTAGTTGATCTGTCGGCCTGTCTGTTGGAAGGTTGACTGGATGGATGTTGTAGATGGATTCACCGAGTCACCGTGTCGGTTAGGAAAAAAGGGAAAAGGAAATGAACTCATTCCACTGGGAGCAGTCAATTTACTGGTTTGCAGCCCAGAGCTGACGCTACCTCTCAGCTCATGAAGAGGATTAGACGCGGGTGGCGTATCATGAGGGCCGCGCCAGCTCCTTGGAGCACTCCCTCTCTCTCATCCTCCCTCCCCCTTTCTCTCTCTCCCTCTCTCCTTCCTACCTAGCTTCGTTCTCCCTGAGACGTCGTCCTCCTCGAAGACTCGAGAAATGACGTATTGATATCAGCCCCGGCGCGCGTGTGGCCCATCGACGCCCGACGCGCCCGCTCCCCTCTCATCCGGGGATAATTTGTCTCAAATTTCCTGTTCGTCGATAGAGCCCAGACCTCCCACCGTACCAACTTGTCCCCCCGCCTTCACCTGCCCCGCCCTCGACCGCCTTAAAGGAGGCCCTCGGGCCACACTCCACCCAACGCAGCCCTCTCCTCCTCCGCGTCTCAGCAAGATGTGGGCCAAGAGCTGAACCCGGTCGTCGGAGGCACGGCGTCCGCTTGCTTCAGCTTCCTGGGCGAGCTCCTGTACATACAGCGTGCCACCTCCTGCCCTAGCCCTCCCCACCCCCCAACCCCCCACCCCCCTCGGGCCTCGGCCATCATCTCGTCTCCCCCGCCCCTCATCGCCTCGACTCGACATCTTCCCGTCGCTCCGCACTATCTTTTAGGGTCTCGTCGACCGCATCACATAGCACACCCTCACCCCGAAAACTCATCGACAAGAGGGTCGGCACTTAAGCATGTCATCGAACCACGACCCCTTTTAATATTTTTTTTCTCAAAATTTCCCAATCTATCTCTTCTCACTCTCTCTCCTCCTCCCCCTCCTCCCCGCCCCTCTCTCTCTCTCCTTCTCAACCTCTGTGTATGTCTCTCTGTCTCTATCCCCTCGCTCTCTGTCTCTCTCCCCTCGCTCTCTGTCCCTCTCTCTCCTCCTCCTCCCCCTCCTCTCTCTCTCGCTCCCTGTCTGAACCTTTCTCTCCCTCTCTTCTCTCTCCCTCTCATCCTCTCTCTGTGTGCCTCTATGTCTCTCTCCCATCTCTCTCTGCCTCCCCTCCTCTCCCTCTCTCTCTCTGCCTTCCCCTCATCTTTCTCCCCCCTCTCCTCTCTCTCTCCCCTCCTCCCTTTCTTTTTTTCTCTCTCTCTCCCCTCCCCCTTTCTCTTTTCTCCCCCTCTCTCTCCCTCGCAACCTCTCTCTGTGTCTGTCTGTCTCTCTCCACCTCTCTCCCCTTCTCCCTCTTTGCCCCCACTCCCTCTCTCTCTCTCTCTCTCTCTCTCTCTCCTCTCTCCCTCTCTCTCTCTCTCTCCCTCTTTACCTCTGTGTATGTCTCTCTGTCTCTCTCTCCTCGCTCTCTGCCCCTCTCTCTCCTCCTCCTCCCCTCCTCTCTCTCGCTCCCTGTCTGAACCTTTCTCTCCCTCTCTTCTCTCTCTCCCTCTCATCCTCTCTCTGTGTGCCTCTATGTCTCTCTCCCATCTCTCTTAGTCTCCCCTCCTCTCCCCTCTCTCTCTCTCCCTTCCCCTCATCTTTCTCCCTCCCTCTCCTCTCTCTCTCTCCCCTCCTCCCTTTCTTTTTTTCTCTCTCTCTCTCTCCCCTCCCCCTTTCTCTTTTCTCCCCCTCTCTCTCCCTCGCAACCTCTCTCTGTGTCTGTCTGTCTCTCTCCACCTCTCTCCCCTTCTCCCTCTCTGCCCCCCCCCCTCCCCCCCTCTCTCTCTCTCTCTCTCTATTCCGGGGGTCTGCGGGACCCCGAAGATCCTTTTTCACGAACCGTCGATCGAATTTCGCACATTTTCTGTGTCTCTGACGGATTAAATTTGCGGGAAATGACTGACACTCACTCGTCCGTGTACCCTCTTCCCGCCTATAGTACCTTTTGGAGGGTTGTAGAATCCCGCCATCATTTCCAATCGTTTAAAGTTCCTGAGCACGGCGTGCTGACCGGAATCCCGTACACGACCACGTCGTGATGATATTGATTCCTGCGGCCCCTCGATCTTTTTTCTTTTTTTTAATTTCATTCTCCTTTTTTTTTTTTTTTTTAGAAGAGTCCACATTTTTCATGAGGTGGGTCGTTCACCTGTCAAGCTGCATTTGGGGTGAAGAGCGTTTTACCGTACACCTCGCCGCCCGCGCGTAAAAAAAAAAAACAGGCGTTCTGCAGCCGGTGTTGAGTGGCCTTTTCGAAACACGGATGATAGATCAGGCGCAGTGACGTTACGGACAAGTGCTTTTTTTTTCTGCACGACCGCCGTTACAGGAAATCGTTCAGTGCGCACTACTGTATATAGCATCGGCATCTCTGTCCCCGGAAGGCGACTGCTAATTAATCGCCTCAAAACGGTCTTCTAATGTGCACACACTCCGCCGAGTAAACACGGCGCAGATCTAGCACTCCCCCCCCCCCCGGCCACGTCCCCCGGGAAACCATCTTTTTTTTCGGTGGAAATGAAAACACGACCGTCAGTGCGCATGACGCTCGGTCATGCGCACTGATTCTACTATTTGACCCTGTAAAGGTACCTTTTTAGATCCTATAGGGGTACTTTAGGTACCTTTTAGACCCTGTAAAGGTACTTTAGCCTAGGTACCTTTTTAGATCCCGTAAAGGTACTTTAGGTACCTTTTTAGATCCCGTAAAGGTACTTAAGGTACCTTTTTAGACCATGTAACTAAGGTACTTTTGGTACCTTTTTAGACCCTGTAAAGGTACTTTATGTACCTTTTTAGATCCTGTAAAGGTCTCCTGACGACGAGTGGAGTACACACCGTACCCGAAACGTTGAGATACCGGCTCTTTTCAGAGCCACACTCCTTCTCGAAAGAGAAATATTTCATGGTGTCACCGCAAACCTTGCACTAAGTACTTCAACCATGCAAACCTTCAAGTCTGATCTACTTTCAGGGGACCTTCCAAAAAAGGCTTAGGCCAAGGGTCCAACTTAGGACATGCCAACGAGACGCCTTTTCGGTTTCGCTTTCGGATAAGACACACCGTTTTTTAAGGAAATAAAATTAGTAATCCGTGAATCATAATACATTACTCTATGCTATATCAAAATTATCTGTCACGTTCGGTCGTCCCTTCTAAACGAGACGAGACTAGAGTTGTTTTTTTAAATACCAAAAAAAAATGCGGTTTATTTTTATTGAGGTCATGCCCTCCAATCCACCGACCCTAGTCGGTTTGCCGGATATGGTATTGTCCAAACTTTTCTACCGTGTCTTTGTATTGCTGTGCAAGAGCCCAAAAAGATTTTGATAGCTCTGATAAGCGTGACCCGGTCTTGACAGTTGGCAGTTTCATTCAGGCTTCACCGATGCAGCTGAGTTTCAAAGAAGCTCCGTCGCCATTTTTCTTTCCCTGGTTTTCTTTTCTCTGGCTTTTGTTTACGTTGAAGGACATTCAGTAGTAGAATGGGGAACTGTTTGGTATTTTCTCAAGGCTTGGAACAGGAGTCTGAAAAGGTGTAAAAATGGAGAGGGTGAACGGAAAACTACAGTTTGTTTTAAACCTCATGGGAATCACGCGGGTTCCGTGTAGTACCGTATAACACTGGTCGTGCAGTCGCGTAGGTTTTATAGTCTTTTTTACAGCGCTCAAAAAAAAAACCGAATGGACCTTTGAACAACATAAACCCCACGGGGGCTGCCCAAGTTGAATAACACTAATTTTTCTCTTTTGTTGGTGAAGAAAAAAATGAGAAAAGGGTTCTCTCTGGAAGCTTGCCAGCGACATAATGGGAGTTGAAATTGAGGTCTCTGTCTCGAATTGAATGCCTTTTTAATCGGGCAATGAACAGTTTTGAACGACCCACCAGACAGAATTTACGGATGCCAAGTGGAACGTTTGTGTCGCGGGACTGGGCGGGGATGGATGGAGGGGGACGGTGGGGGGGGGGGGAGGTCCTTTGTGGAAGTTCACAGTTATGTTGGTCACGTTCTTGTTCTGGCAGGCCTGAATGTAGTCTGTTGCCAACGGCAGTCGTGGAACAACAAACATAGATGGTTTGTTGTCGTTTATATTTAGGAAGTTATAGAATTCAGGGGGATTAATTTAATGAGGGGGAGATCGGTGAAAGCGGAAGGGCAGAGGGCTCGTTCTTGTTCACCAGCGCCACGGTTGTTGGATTAAAATGGTTCTTAATTCAATGAAGGTTTGCCATGCTCGACGTATAATGAATAAGCTCCGAGTGCTCGGTGCTTTGCCCGATTGTCTGCTAAAAAAAAGAGTCAGGAAGCTCGGGCGGGATTCAAACCCGTGACTCCCGCTTCCGGGAACAGCTACTCACGCTCGACTGTGTTGAATAACGTCCATGTACTCGATTGCCTACATGGGCATTAATGAATATTAATGAGATACGTCATTCGCGTCGGTACCGGATCGACGCCCATAACGTCCTGACGCCAACATCGCTTTTTGAAACCGAAGTAATTGTACGTGTAGAGAGGCTATATATATACTGATTGTTAAAGTGCATTCACCTCGCCGTAAAATCATATCAATTATCATTTGATCTATGAAACAGACCTAGCTAGGAGCGTGAGGATGTTCCCGTCTGCCGTCAAGGATTGAAATGCAATTTGTACGGGAATATGGAATTCAGGCTTGGATGGTTTAAAAACAACAACAATTGAGCTATGTGGAACTGACTACTTGAAAGGAACTCCCGCAGCATCCCAATTCGGTGATGCGCGAGCATTTTGGTCGGATTCGAAACGAACCTGGGATATTCATCAAAGTGCAAGAATCACGGCGATGTTTGGGCCTATACACCATCTCCCGCATATGCACGAGTAACGTCATACCGCCGTTATTTTCATGTCGTTGGGAGGTAATTTATTGGGAATATTTTGGGGACTGAAAAGTCATCACTGAAAATTGAACGCCCGACCTGGTCACGTGATGATGATCCAGACGGGCTATAGATGGGGATGTTTTTGTGTCAAGTGAATTTGTCAACAAAGTTACAAGGGTTTATTTCCAAACTGCTGCAAAAAATAATCCACTTTACTTTCCTGATAAACTGTCACTCCTTTCAAACCAGTACACTCCAAACGGCCTTTTCGGCGTAAATAGCCAAAACATGTCTCTAAAAAAAACAAAAAAAACATGGCCTGACGTTTCAATCCTAGCAGGACCTTTTCTCAAAGGCATTCAGCCTTTAAGAGCCTCATTTAACTGTAGTCTTCATGAAGACCCCCCTCCCATATACCCCTTTCAGGAGAACCAGCGAATTGAGGTCTTTCGTGGTGAGTGACTGGAGAACTCTCGACTCTTCTCGGGTCAGTTAGAGTCGCGAATTCCTCGTTTTGAAAACAGCTCTGAAAGACTTCTTTGGTGGGCCCGTTTCTAAGACTCCTCTTCCTCCCCCAGCATTTTGCCCATTCTGCCCACCGAGTCAAACGATTGCTCTCTTGTCCCTTGGAGAAGCCCCCCCCCCTCCCCTCCCTCTGACTTGAGTCGGGGACATATCGTGGGCGGAAGAAGACGGGGGACCATCAACAACAACAACACCAACCCGGTCTGCTTTTTCACCAGCACCTGAGACTCTCACCCGGGCAAGATGAATCAGTTTCCGATTTCTGGGTCATCCCACCTCGTTATACACTGACCCAAATTGAAGCTCGTCGCTTCCGTAACCTAGTCCGAGCGGTGTGAGGGGGTGGGGCTGTGGCGGATGGCAGGGGGAGGGAAGTGTGCTGTGTAAGCGTTTCAGAAACCGAGAGAGATGACGGGGAGAGAGCCAGTTGTTCATTCAGCACTGTGCAATTCGTGTGGGTATTTTTCTTCTTTTTTTTCTTTCTTTTTTTTGAGGGGGGGCTTTTTGTCTCCCTATACTCGTAGGCGGAATAGTCAACTAGGTTGTTCCAATAGACACGAACGGGGCCGGACAGGGGGTTTCGTGTCAGATTATACGGCGGCACCCGAATTTACCTCTCGCGGGTTACCGGAGAGGACGAAAACAAGGAAATCCAGACCTCGGCGGTGTTTGCCGAAGAAGGTGATCGGACCCGCTGTGTTTTACCGCGAGAAACGCTCCCAGCCACCCACGAGATCTCGCCGAAATGCCGCTTGCATTTTCAATGGGGATTCATCTTGACGTGGGATAATACTAGAGCAATGTTACAAGCTGCTAATCGACTGCCCTACAATTTTAATCTATGAGATACCGAGGGCCTGACGTTTCGATCCAAGCAGGACCTCTCTCAAAGGCCGACTCAGGGTCGTTCAGTCTTTGCGAAAGGTCCTGCTCCGATCGGAACGTGTGGCCCTCGCAGCTTTTTGGGGCAAAATAGAAGAGGCGTGTTTGGTACCTGGCTCGCATGCATGCATCTCCTGCCGGGCCGTCTCAGTGTCGATCCCATGTTTTGCTTCACTTGAAATGCTTGAGACTCTGAGGAATTCATTAATGAGGAGCCGAGTCCCTGAACAACATCAACTAATACTTTGTGTTCAAACGAAATGAATCCGTTAACCCGTGGAGTGAGGAAACTGTATATACAAGCCTCGCGCTTAAGGTTTTTGTTCACTAGCCTACCGGGCTAGTAAATTGAGTTCTTTGCTTTCCCGTAGCAAGTTTTACTAGCCCTGTAAAATTAATATTGAATTTAAAACAAGGTTATCTGGTCAAGTAAAACAAATTATTAGTTTCTACTTTCTCAACCCCGCCTACATAATTTTCTGCCACCACACCGCTGTCTACTTTTTACTAGTCCGCCTGGCTAGCAAAGTGGGTCATTTTACTAGCCCGCGGCTGTTTTTACTAGACAATGGCCACCGGGCTAGTGCTAAGGTCAAGCCCTGATATAATACACGACTGTGTCAGGCTGATGATGTTGCCCCCAAAAAAACAAAAACAAAATAATAATAATATTAATAATAATAATAATAATAATAATAATAATAATAATAATAAATAAATAAATAAAAAAATAAATAAATAAAAATTAAAATTAAAATCAAAATTAAAATTAAAATAAATTAAAAATTAAAATAAAAAATAAAATGAAATCATTACTTCATAACGTACATTTCCAAATAATAGCGCTATAAGGAACATTTCTATATACCCAACGACTATGTCGAGGCTATTATGTTGTTGCACAAACTAGCGGTAAAAGAAAAATTACCGGGTATCCCCGCAAGTTGAATTTCCATCGCTGCCTCATAATAGATATTATTCGTCATACCGATTTTTTCTATTTTCCCAGTGCAAATATAGATTATAATGAGAGGGTAGACTTTAGCATTTGGACAATGACCGTTGTTAGTAATCAGACGGAGCGGAGGGGGGGGGCAATTTGATCTCAGTATTGTCGGTAGTGTACAATACGGTACAGGGTTTCCTGTGTATGGTTTGAGATACACAACCTGCATTTTTAATGGACGGTGGGAGCTGTGTGGTGTCTTGGCGCGTTGTTCTGTTGTCTTCGTGACTGGCTGGCTGACGGGACAGCGGGATATGGGGATGGGACAAGGGGGGAAAAAAAGCTTCCCTCGCGGCTCATGCACCCAGCGGGGTGCTGTCATTTGGCAACCTCCCCCATCCCCTCTCTCCCTCCCTCCCGCTCTCCCTCCTTCCCCCCTGCCTATTCACGGGTGACCTTGGAAGCCCTCGGTAAAGAATACAAATCGAAACCGCACCCTGGTCCCAAATTATCCACCCTTCAGTTCACGCTCGATCCCCTCTCTTCTCTCTTCTCTCTCTCTCTCTCTCTCTCTCTCTCTCTCTCTCTCTCTCTCTCTCTCTCTCTCTCTCCCCCCCCCTCTCTCTCTCTCTTTCTCTTTCTCTTCATCTCTCTCTCTCCCAGCTCTCTCTCTCTACCTCTCCTTCCCCCCTACCCCTCTCTCTCCCTCTCCTTCCCTCCCTACCTCTCTCTCTCTCTCTTACTCACTTTCTCGTTCGTCCGGCCCCGGCCTTGGAATGAGTATTTCCCATTGTGGACCAAACCATATTGGGTGAATATATCTAGCCCTGGCCACCGCAACGAAGCACGCTTGAGGATGTTGGGTTCCTAACAAAAGGGAGGCTGCCTTGTTCTGTCTGCACAATACAATATTCGTATCTGAATCAACAATGTCACAAACACACATTACTTCCTCTCCATTATCGTAGCAACTGCGGTTACGTTGGTACATGATGTTGTACTTGTACGTGGC
The DNA here is from genome assembly GCA_949987565.1 of Luidia sarsii. Lineage (NCBI taxonomy): Eukaryota > Metazoa > Echinodermata > Asteroidea > Paxillosida > Luidiidae > Luidia > Luidia sarsii. Next base: position 1,739,715 of record OX465118.1, read on the forward strand.
ATTTATAAAGACAATAATGTTCGTCACTGGACCTCCGCACTTGTTCCCTTCTTTTCTTTAAAATAAATGAGTTTGGTTTCTTTTGGAAATATGTATTAGTCATGTGGAAATAATGATTTGCAGAGAATAAAGAAAGAGTGGAATGCATCTCATTTGGAGAAGCGTAGGCGTATGTTCATATTCATAAAAAATAATGCAGTATGGTATAATACTGAACATTCGAACACCAACATTATGGACATTTGTTTTATTTCAAATGTTTTTTTTTTTGGGGGGGGGTCTAATTTGAAAAATGTAAAATGGATAACATTTAACTGGACCGGAACTTGAACCCGTGCCCTGGGTCTAGTCAAATTTTCCTCCCCATCTTCTTCTTCAAATTATTTCAAACACAGTCAGTTGTCCATACTTTTTTCCATTTCTAAAGCTTTATAGTGTCGATAAAAGACATCATTTTAGGGATCGGGATCAACTTTAAATCTGTTTTTTAAATGTTAGGCCTAAATTATACGTGTGTACCAGACTAGTGCATGTTGAATCTAGTAATAGACCGATTGCACTGTTTCCATCGGCCATCATGTGACTTGTTAAAGTGGGTATTTTTTCATCTCATTTGGCACAGAACGGCGATGGAAACGTACAAAGAAAAATGTGGACATTATGGTAGTCTTGTTTGCTCATTCCCACTCCTATTCGGCACCAAATGAGATGCAAAAATCGCAAGATGGCATGTAAACATTGGTCGTGCAATCGGTCTATTTGCAAGCAATGTGTCCGCTTGTCTGTTCGATTCTATAATCCTTCTTCATTCTTGCACGATCGAACAGATCGCATGCCACTCATTGAACTCATTTTTTTTTATTTTCAATACATCACCTTCTCTTATTCCGAATTCCAGCAGACCCGTGCCCCCTCCCCGTCCGTCCCTGAAGTTGTTGTCTTTCGACACCCCCTACTCCCTAGAGAATCGGCCATTGTTCGGGCCGGCTCCGGCCTGGCTGCGGCCTCGCCTTCCCACATACTGCGAGCGTATACACACACCCGAGTCTGGCCCCCAACCCTCTTCTCATATCAATTCCACATTCTCTCTCAAACAGTCTCCGAATAGTTTATAACAAAAAAGGGAGAAACCAGCGCCTAAATAAACCTCCAGTGAAATACCCCCCTCCCCTCCTCCCGTCCCATCCAGAGAAGAAAATAAAAAAGGGTGAAGGGAGAATACCTGACAAAAGACTTTCCATAAAGGCTTTCAAGTGGAGGGGGACCCTTTTCAGAAGTCCAGGAGTTCCGCTATTTTTAACCTGCGCCTTTTGGCTCCGCGCTCGGATTGGGTTACTCTTCAATTTCACGCCAGGCGGAGCGTGCCCGCCGACTTGAATATTTAATTAGGATGTGTGGGGGCATTAGAGAAACTGGGTTTTAAGGGATGGAGTGCATGCAGGGGACGCATCTGTACGAAGCTGCGAAAAAAAAAATTCCCTCTCTGATATCGGACGTACGGCATCTACTGTATGTTCTAATACAGCTTCGTGCATTTTGTGTGCCACTGGCGAAATAATTGTGAATCTGTCGTGTCTTTTGTGGCTTGAATTAAAAGATGGTTTCAATTCTGCTGAAGGTTTTTTTGGCGGTAAATACCTGACATTAACCCACTTCGGTAAAAGCAGTGTACACACACGTACATATCTCGTATCCCTATGAAGTGTGTGCACTGAGCACTGTGTAGTTAAACGGACTATGGCTTCGGTACACAATGGCTTAATGAAAGATGAGGCCATCAATTATTTCTGTCGGAGGATCTTTGCCGAGATGGAAAATAGCAATTAATAATAAGTGGACGCGATCAATTAGACTGCTTAAACCTCCTTTCCCCCTCGCAGTTTGGAAATTACCCTGAGGATCTGCAAATGTTTGACAAGTGAATAGGTCTCATGGCTGGTCGTGTAAACATCAATTCTTACCATTAGCTTCGAATGGAGTCTAGACACGCGATTGACTGCCGTGGGTCTGGTAATCAGTTGAATTCGCTGGTGCCCCGCGGCCATGGAAAGTCAGGTATGCGATCTCTGTCGAGATGGAGTGTGGCTCTGAAAAGAGCCGGTAACTCGACGTTTCGGGCAGTGCGTTTTCTGTCCGTCGTCGGACAGAAAACCTGCAGTCTCATGACGACGGGCAAAGGACCACACTACCCGAAACGTTGGGTTACAAGCCATTTTCAGAGCCAAACTGCCATCTCAAAAGAGATTGCTTCTAGGGTGTCACCACAAACTTTCCACTCGTTGCTTCCACCATGGGCCTATGCTTCTACCTTGCAAACCGTCAAATCGTATGTCGCAGGCACATATTGCATTGTCACTGTGGAAGTCATATCAAACGTAAAAGGGCGGGAAACCTTGCTAAAAAAAAGGTGGAAAATCACGAAAAAATATCAAGGCCACGTAAAGGGCACAGAAAGTATAAGGAAAATGAAACTAGCGTGGAAAGGTCTTTTAGAAAAAGGGGCGGAATTTGGAAACAAACAAAAAAAGTTGCATGGCAATTGGTTGGGAAGGTTAAGGAGATCAAAATCTTGATGCGAATTTGTTTAAACACCACTTTTAAGCGCCAATTGAGTGACCTAGGCCTAATTGAAGAAGCTTATTGCGTTCGAGTCTTTAAACAAAATGTTAGATGGCACGATGTGCCGCCGGCCGCTGGAGGGCTTCTTCCGAAGGATTCGATGCACTGTGTGGTTGTAGAAAGTGGTATATGCGGACACACCTTTAGTCAACACCACGGCCGCTTGAGCGAGGAAACCCGCTACGGGCGCGAAATTTCTTCCTCGGATGAATCGAGATTGCCAACCGTATCCCGCCTGATTCCTGTTGCACTCAGCTTGTGCATGCGCCAGTAGTGCAGGGGTGCATATGCTGGCAACCCGATGTCATTCAGCGAGGCTTTTCGCGCCGATAAAAGCAAACTTTTAACGCTTAATTAAAGCACCTCTATGGAGATTGGCCCCGTGTACTTTTGATGTGGGGATGCTGTGGGTCTGAGAAGTCCCTGAGATTAATCCGCGCGTTCTTGCCTAATGAAGGTGTCCTACTTTTTTTCCGTTTTTAAACCAGGCGTTACCGCCATTTTTACACAATGATCAGGCGGAGTTGAGGCTTCCCTCCCCCCCCCAAAAAAAGGCCTTGAAATCTCTCTGAATTCGGTTCTCTGACGTGATCTCTGCGTATTACCGGGCGCTGATTATGCCGGCTTAATCCAGGCCCAGCCTTGGAACGGATTGGCAGTGGGGTGGTGGGGTTGGGAGTCTGGACTTATGGCGGGCATTATGTACAAGACGAATTCGTATACAGCATGTGCCATTGTGTTAATGTGGGACCCACGGAGTTACAAGAGATAGGCTTATGGACATTGAGATCGAGGAACCATCATCTCAGCGATGGTCGCTCGTTAGATCCGTGTCACTGCCCTGCGCCTGTGCCGATAGTATAGAGCGGCCGGGGTTGGTCGAGGATTGGGGAACGGGCCGGGGGGCCCTGGTTTAAGGTTGTTGTGTGTTTTATATACCTGTGGTGATCGATACACTGTCAATAGGGGAGATCGGCTTCCTTGAATACGTGTAGCCGCACAAGCCTCGGAATCGATGACATGAGGTGCCCAGATCCACCCAGGCAATCACGCCGGTATACCACTCATTACGATTCAATCCGTTATAAAGCAAGGTCGCCTCATCCTGTATTTGATCACGAGAGGGGAAATGGGGTAGCGTCGACGCGGGATGGAGGTTGATGATGCACTCGGCAGACTTGTACGGACTCGCTGACCGCCTCCTACCCACCAGGACTGATCTGACATTTGGCATTTGTTGTCCACTGCAGCTCAAGTGTTGAATGTTGTCAGCATCTCGCCGACTCGAGTGGCCTAAACTGTAACGGATTCGAGCCAAGAGAAAATGGCCTGACATTTCAGTTACCAGCGGGACCTTTCCTCAAAAGATTCGAAACTATGAGGGAATGGGTAGAGAAAGGGAGAGGTGGGAAGAGACGGAGGGAGAAAGAGAGGGGAGAGGAAGAGAGGAGGGAGAGTGAGTGGAAGAGAGAAAGAAAGAGGGGAATGACAGGAGAGGGAAGAGGGCGAACCTATGAAGAGAGAGAGAGAGAGACGGAGGTAGAGAGGGAGGGAAGGAAAAAGAGAGAGCCAGGACAGAGGACAGTGATATAGGAGAGAGAAGAAAGTGGAGGAAGGGCTAGAGCAAAGAGGAGAAGAGACTGAGGGAGAGGGTCAGAGAGTAGATGCCTGGAATTCCTGGCTCGGATCGATGGTGACAGTCCTGTACGCGGTTTCGTTACAGTATAGATGTCTTGTGAGTGCTCGCATCCTAGAAGGTCCTTTTTTCGGCGCCCGAATGACCTTTTATATAATTACTGCAGTCAGACATGCACCTTGCTTTACCCGCCACAGACTAGTCTTGTGTGCCCATTGCAAGTATAACCAGTTTTGGGGAACTTTATATTTTCAGTTTTCGGAACACAGTTGTAGAAACATTGTTCCCCGGATATTTTCTGTTAAAATACTGGATGGGCATTTTCCCTGTGTACTCAAAACTCAAAGGTTTGGCCCTTTCGAATTTCTATTCGAACATTTCGCAGTTTGCAAATATACTCAAGCCCCCACCCCTATATCGCTTATAACACACGCACGCGGAATTTATCGCAGAATCATTGTTATGTACATGATGTGCGTGTATGCACATTTACTCACTGTCCAAATATAGTCTCGTCAAACAAGATGGTGTGTCGTGGTTATCGAATGACAGTCCACAATGTGGAGGTCCGTGGGTCAGCACTGCGTGCATGCTATGTCAAGAGTGCATCACGGTTGTCGGCACAGTCCCAACGCAGTACAGGTGTCAGATTCGTGGGTCCCTTTTCCACAACCCGGCTTAGGCTCCGATTTTGTCTGTCTTTCTTTCTTTCTTTCGTCCACTTTAGAGTGCAAGGCATGATAACGGGAGACTTTTGGCTTAGTTTTTTAACGTTGCACTGCATTTGGAAAAGAAAATCCAAAGCTTCAACTTCAACAACGATCTTTAACCTGTCTTTTCAGCTGTAAAAGAGATGAGCCGTGTTTTGGAAAAGAGCCTGCAATTTGATTCCGTCGCCATTTATTTGTAAACACCTGTTTTCTCCCCCTTCAAAACAGGGGGCAATGTTTGCCCGACACCTGTGCGCTACAAATTACACTGTATTGTACGTGCGGCGCCCGTGCACGCGGGTTCAAAGGGACAGCCAAAAATCGAAGCCCTCATAAAAAATTCAGATTGTCTGGACAAGAATTAGGACCAATTCAACGCGGAGCGGTCTAATCCAATTTATGCTTTCCCTTCCTCTCGGTTTTTTTTTTAAAGAGGGGAACGAAACCGGGACGAAGCTCCTCTTTTCAAGGGAAGAGAGGGAAGAAAAAGTGCTACAGTTGTCAATGAATTGTCGACTTTTGGGGGCTGAAGACAGGTTACAAGTTCACAAACAAACAGTGAAGTTTGTGTGTGTGTGTGTCGGCTCGTTTGAGTCGGTTCAGGAAAGGTTTTTTTTTTCAGGGGCGATGATCAATATCTTTCGATACGGCTGATGTGTTTTTGTTAGGTTTACGGCTTTGCCTTTTTTTTATTCTTTCGCGCGTCGTTCTCCCCGAGGGTTTACCCCCCAAAAAAGGGATACCGGGTGCTTTGAAATCCACCCTTTTGTAGTGAGATTAAAGGCAGATTATCCGCGCCGACGGGTATTGTCAACGCTGTGACTTGAGGCTTCCAGGCATTGAGAATGTGCACGTAACCACTGAGCACACAGAACGCACCCCTGAAAAAAATGTAAATAAAAGTTTGGAACTGTTGCACGTACAAACCCCTTCCCCTCCCACTTGTTGAAATTATAAGCTTGAAAATGGGACGGGATTATTATGTTGCAAACTTCTCCCTTACTTTTGACAGTATTGCAAATCTAAAAAAAAGTTGTGTTGCTTGGTCATTGATAGCCTGGCGTTCTGGTCCTAGCAGGACTGTTTCCCCAAAAGCCGAACGAAAAATCCGGTCGAAGAATACTTGGATCGGCGTGTCAGACCCTCTCAATCATCCAATATCTCGGCCAGGAAAAAATGTGTTCGAATCGACCCTTCCCCCCCAAAAAAAAATTAAAAAAAAAATTGTCGGTTCGATACTCGAGTACCCCGTGTGTCCAAAATAATTGGAGCGGGAATGTTGGAGCTCACGAAAAGCCACATGGGAACGATGAATTTATGGTGTGCACTTCCGATAGATCGTGCTCGAATCTATAAGGTACGAAGATTCGAGGTGGTAGCACAATGCGGCCCAGTTGGACAAAATATGAAGCCATGCGATGATTTTGTGAGAGGGATTTTTGTTCGTTGATATCGTGCTGCATAAAACTATACTTGCAGTTGTTACTCAAAGAGCATGAAAAGTACAAAGGTCACGACTAGTTATAAGGTCTAATGTTTCGTTTATAGTTTCGCACGGATATGAGCAGGACCTTCCCCGAGAAACTTACGGCTGACATCGAAACGCCAGGCCTATGATTTATACAAGAATAACTGTTATTCCTGACTTGCTTGTATGGAAATGACTCGGGTACCGAACGGAGTGACCTGGGTATACAATGTACTATGCGACTTGATGGAATTTGACACGGGGTAAAAACCACATTCGACATGCTGTCTGAGGTTAATACACAAAACAATTACCGTCACAGTAATCTAGACTTGGATCTAGATTGGATCTAGACAAGAACCAACCCCTGGTGTTCGTGATGTTTGTTTTTGGAGGTTTTTTTACGTTTCTGCGTCAACATTTTCACCAGGGACAAGAATTGCGACTGATTTATCAGCATTGCGGGGGCAGTCCTGCAAAACATTGTCCCATGCCCCATTTTCCCGGAAGGGGAAAACCAAAAACAATCCAGTTCGCTGTACCCTTCGTCTCTGACACTGACAGCTCTGTGTGCCCAATTGAAATAGCCAGCGCAACGAACAATGTCCGTGGCACAATCACGTATAGTCAGACCCATTGCACCGTGGAGCTGCACTGCTTTTGAAATTCCTGAAAAAAAATCCGACATTCACGTGTACTTTCTCGAGCTGCAGTATATGTAGCTTGATTGCAATTTCTGTAGGTCTGCTCATTTCGCTGGATGTAAAGGATGTGCCGAATAGGGAGTCCCCCACCTTTGTGACCCCAAATAACCTTGAATATCAACGGAGCTAGACTCGGCTGCTATTGTATTGTTGTGTACATGTATATCGGCAACGGTTATCCCCCTCCCGCGCAAAATGGTGTGTACCGCAGTGACTGACGGTGACTTGTTAGTCTTCCCTCCAGTCGCTATTTTGGTCTGACTGGGATCGTCCTACCTTGAGGGCAGTATACCCTCTTGGCAGAGTGACAGTAGGCGTGTTATTTTTTTTCTTTGTACGGTCTGCCCATTGGCTCCAGCGTCCGTGCCAGTGCTCGTGCCGAATGAAGGTTTTACGATGCTCCATATCGGACGCACAAAATGGCTACAGAATACTACATACGTGTAATTACAGATAGGAGGTTGAGCCACGGTTGTGCTGCTTATGTCCCTAGGAAAGATGTATTTAGTTGTTTTGGTCTGTCCGAACTAGCTCTTTTTTTTTTCTATCATTTTTTAGCTGTTTCATTTCTACCGAAACAGCTCTTGTTTTCGTTCTGGGTTTTTTTCTATTCATTATTTCCCCCTCCTTATTCATCCAAATCAGCCCTCTCTCTTCCTATCTCCATCCCCACTCTCCCTCTCCCTCTTTTTCTCTATATCTGTCTCTCTCCATCCCCCTGTCTCTGTCTGTTTATCCCCTCTCTCTCTCCCTCTCTCTCCCTCTTTCTCTGTTTCAACTACATTGATTACAACTACATTACAACTACATTGATATTAGGTTCAAGCATCAGGTTGCGGGTCCGAATCCCTCCTGATTTTGTTTGTTTTGTTAAGCACCCTCATTGAATTACTCTGTACTCTTCTGACTCCCACCCCTTTCCTCTCCCAGGCGACGTGTGCGGCATCGAGATGACGCCCATCCTGCAGCACCAGTTCATCCCGCTGACCGAGGTCCTGTGCCTCATCATCTCGGAGATGAACAAGCGCCGGCTGCGTGCCTCGCCGGACACCATCCGGGACAAGCTGGCCGAGTGCTACGCCAAGATGCCGGTGCCCAGCCCGGAGATCATCCACAAGTCGCTCAACCACCTGATGACCGAGCAGAAGATCGAGCACAGCAACGGCCGCGGCTACATGATCGTCGGCCTGGACCGGCTGGCCCCGGACAGCCCGTCCGGGGACGAGCTGGAGCCGCCGCCGGCGCCTCCTCCGCCCGCCCCCGCCGCCGCCAAGGCCAAGGCGAGCAAGCCGGCCGAGGAGAGGGTCTACCTGGTGTACAAGGACGGCGCCCTGACTCGGCACTCTCTGCCCACCGCCTCCAATATGGTGGACAAGAGCACCCAGACGGTCCGGTCTCGGAGCGATTCGTCGTCCTCCTCCCCCTCGCCGAGGCCCATCTCCTACCCGGCCAATAACAGCACCAACATGAGCACCATCTACGAGAAGAGCCACACCATCGGCACCAGCAGTCCCTCCAAGCAGGCGGGCCTGGAGGGACCGGGGAGCTCCGGCAGCGGCGCCGCCGGCCCTCTGCAGAGGAGCCTCTCGATGCGAGAACGCCGTAGTCCGGCCAAGCGGGGCGCCTTCGAGCGGAGCTCGATGCGGGCCGCCACCGTCGCCGCCTCGGCGGTGGACACGGGCTACTTCACCTCGGACTCGGAGGCCAAGCAGTCCTGCTTCGGCCGGCTCCTGGGTAAGACGGCCAAGAAGAAGGCGGCGGCGGCGGCGGCGGCCGCGGCCGCGGCCAGCTCGGGCCAGGCCGACCTCCAGACCTTCTCGGCCCAGTTCCCGCCCTCGGACATCCACGACCCCTTCTTCAACTATGCCCACTGGCTGGGCAAGTCCCCGCAGAAGGTGGCCCTGAACTCGGTCAACGCCACCTCCAGTCCCAAGCACGGCGTCAAGGACAAGCACAGGCCCTCCAGCGGGTCCTCGCCGTCCCACGCCTCGACGGCCTCCGCCAAGAAGGAGGGCTCCAAGAGTAAGTCGGCGCACCGGGGCGACACCAACCACTACAAGCTGGAGCACGGCCGCCTCACGCAGACGGCCAAGGCCCTGAACCAGAAGTACCAGGACACGGCCCAGGAGTCCATGCCCGAGTCGGAGAAGGAGTTCGTCAAGCCCACGCAGCTCTACAACGACAAGTACCGCACCAAGGTGGTGGCCGACCAGGCCCAGCCGGCCAAGGGCAAGAAGGGCCAGTCGGCCTCGACCCGGCCGCTGGGGGCGCCGCCGGACGGGCCCGTCGTCTGCACCACGGACGACCAGAACGACTCTGAGATCGAGCTCCAGCGGCGCAGCGATCTGGCCGCCGAGAAGCGCCGCCAGAAGCTGGAGCAGCTGAAGGAGCGGCGCCAGGCTCGCATCTTCACCGCCCACCGGGTGGCCCGGGAGTCGACGGAGATGGCCGACCCCATGGACTACCCACCGGCCGGCCTGGAGCTGCCCAACGGCCCGGCCTCGCCCCAGCAGTCGCCGGGACACTCGGCCGCGAAGCAGGGCGGCGTCGAGGCTATGGAAACCCCGGAGCCGATCCGACGCCAGGTCTTCACCAACCAGAGGAACGAGAGCACCGAGACGATGAGGCAGCGGGCTCCCGCCAGGAGCCCCGAGACCGGCCCCTTCCCTGCCGCCCTCCGCACGCCCAAGAACGCCAACGCCTACCGCGGCGCCGAGCAGCCGGCGGCCAACTGCAACGAGTACGGTGCCGAGCAGCCGTACTACCGGGACGAGGAGATCGACAACTTCATGCGGCAGGAGCAGCGACGGGCGAAGGTGGTCGACGACGACATGCAGGACCCGATGCTGTCGCCGCAGCGGGACGGGCGGGCCTACCCGACCGTGGTCTACCCCCAGCGGCTCCCGCCGAGGGAGGCCGTCGGCGAGCGGCGCGAGGGCCTGCCCCAGATGACCATGGCCGTCAACCCTCGCCCGCTCTCCCTTCACGGCCAGCCGCCGCTGATGGACAACGAGAAGCCGCCGCCGCCTCCCCCGATCCGCTTTGGATCGCCGTCCGAGCGGAGCCCGAGCCAGCACCAGCACCAGCCGCCCGTGCACAGCGTCCACCCGTCCCAGGTTCTCCTGGTGCACAGTCCCACCACCCACGCCGGCCGGGCGGGCAGCGACTACCCGGCCAGCCACCAGCGGGTGGAGAGCCTGGCCAGCTCGGCGGGCGACAGCGGCTTCAACTCGCCCCGCTCCTCGCTGGCCCAGAGTCAGAACAACAACTCGCCCGTGGACCCGCTGGCCTACGACCCGCTCCACCACCGGCACAGTACCGGCGGCGGCGGCGGCGGGAGCAACGCCGCCAACACCGGCATCCCGGTCCTGATCAAGCCCATCCCGAGACGCACCCAGCCCGAGGTTGTGGACAACCAGGCGAGCAGGGAGCCCTACGACAACGCCAACCGGCTCATCAAGTCCACCTCCAACCCGACGCACCTCCACGGCACCCCGGGCGGACGGCCGGCGCCCGTGGTCGGCGGCACCGGCCCCGGCGCCGAGCTCTCGGCCAAGCGCAAGTTCCGGAGCTCGGACACGGTCGACGCCAACTCAGACATCTCGGAGAAGACCGCCTACAGCTCGGTCAGCCGACGCTCCAGGCTGGAGCGGCCGAAGAGCTTCGAAGTCATCGGCACCGTCTAAGGCTCCCGACTTCAGCCCTTCCATCTAGAATGCCAAACCGTTGGGTCCGATTCTGATTTCACAAAGCCCCGAATATCAACTGTAGCGCAGCTCAATATAGTAGTATACCCCCAAAATTGCAAGTTTGCAAAATTTAGAGGGCCTGACGTTTTGATCTCAGCAGGACCGCTCTGAAAGACAGGAGGAATGTCTGGCTGTATGATCGAAACATCGGGCCCTTTCAATTTCACGAAAGCCAGCACTGTGTCGCATCTTCTGGTTTTGTTTAACCTTGTAAACGGTACCAATACGCACGCGCATGTCTCGATTGCTCGAAATAAAACAGTGCTAGCTATTGTTTCATTTACTACCAACTCTTTCTAGACCAAAGATTGTCGATTCATTGATTCATTAATTTGAGTATTTTTTATGGTCTTGTTCTTCTATGGTTGGAAGTGAACCAACCACTCCACCAGCCCCAATAATATTATGTACTATTTTAAGTGTTGTTCAATATTCTGTCTGTCTGTCTCTCTCTCTCTCTCTCTGTCTGCCTGTCTCACCATTATTTTTGCAATCCTCAAAAATAATGTGGATATCTGTAAATACCAAATAGCACTTTTTTAAATAATGATAATAAAACAGCCTTGTTCTACATCACGTTATTGGCCTATTTGATGGCACGCCTGAAGTCTTCTGGACGTTTCCGAAACCAGTTTCACCAGTACCTTGTTTTGTAAGCGCACTTTTTAGAGCTTAGTAGGACAAAAAATCCATCTATTTGAGCACCACCCATCGTTCTTTAGTACACAAAATCAGCCACGCGTTCCAATTGATATTGTAGTTAACCAGTAGTGCAGTCTACATATTTATACCAAGTGTCCCACATTCACGTTTCAGCTTACGTCAAATTCATCAGATGGTCAAGTGTTCGTTATTTTTGAAGATAATAGAAAATTCAGACAAGTTTTGTACAAAGTCTGTAAAAAGGTCTGTAATAAGTGCATAGTGTAATTGTAAAATAATATGATTTTTTTTAAAGCATTGTATTCACTTGTATTAAGGGAGAGGTTGGGTAACTAACACGTTGACTTTATCCAGATTGTGTGATTGTGTTGTGTAAGTATAATTGCCGAAAGGTCGTGACAAGTACCGGGAACAAGGGGTGTACGTCATTAATGGCTTGGATGTTGCCAAGGTAACCGAAGAGTAAATAGTTGAAATATGTGATTTCATTCTCGAAGTCGCACCAATAATTATTCGTCTCTGCTTCTGTATAATCTTTTTCATTCGAGTTGTACAAAACGTTCGTTACGGAGAATTGTAAATTATGTGCTCTACGGTAATGATTTAAAAACCAAACAAAAATCTCTAGAGAGTGTTTCTGGAGAGAAATTATGCCAAAGTTAATCCACTGCAAAAGTTTCATTTCGCTTGGCTTTGAAATAAATATGTTTAGCTGCTGTGCCCGAGGTAATTAAAAGTACAATATTCAGTTAGTCTTTACGGACTTGTGGGTATTCAACTCCTTCATATACTTTCAGAATACAACCTAAGTTTATTTTCTTCGAAAGCAAAATTAACCTATGTTTAATTAATAATTATATCTGTAATGCTGTCATTGCGCCATTTTTGGGTCATGTTACTTAAACAAGTCTCTGGATAGAGGTTACCATGGTTTTACAGATAATATTATGGATATTCTCTAAGGATATTCTTAATTAAAAACTACTTTTACCAAAGTTTTTCCGTCACCAAATAGCAATATCTCAGCATTTTATAATTGAGATATAGCAAGTAAAAGTTGTCCCATTTGTAATTGAAGGATTATCAAACATTGTTAACGGTATAGTGTTATCCCTGTCATTTTCTAGAATAGTAACGCCAAATCCTGTCACCAAACCTATTCTTTTTTAAACCAATTCCTTTTCACGGAGTTGCCATATACACTCTAGTATCTGTGCTACGTTTCGTAGTCCTTATTTCGACCATCCAAGCAAACCAGAGGAATAGACCATTTGGCAATATCCCAGCTACCCCACAGCGATAGCCCATTATTCTCAAAGAGGAATATCGGATAGCCAACGGAATTTTCCCCCTCTATTTTAGCTGTCCTTTTTTCGAATAGGGTCTCTCCATTTTCTACTATCAGGGAGGTTTTCTACAGACACTCAAGTTAGCCCCAAACCTTTTCAAATGGCAAAAAGGGCGTCTTTTGGTAAAAAAAATAGATCTATGACGAATACTACACGTCAACAAGACACTCGGATGCATATATCAATAAGCAATCCGGATAACTTTTCTAAAATAGAAGTGGATTTTTCTATTGAAACTGAGGATACCTCTACCAAAAATCGAGTTTTCAACTTTAAGATGTACACCTTGAAATCTGAGATAATTTATTCGAGTTCGGATGAAACGTGAAAACTGCACGCCACATACTGGCATATCTTAATTAACATTTTTATGGTGATTGTAATTTGTAAAATGATAACAATAATGACGATATTAATAACACATAACTATAAACAAAATCTTATCACAAAAAAATCCGTGTCGGTGGTACCTATTCTTATTCCGGTATTGTTGGGTATTTCATGTAGTGATCTCTATCCCGAATTTTGAGCCTCGTGTGATTTACGCTCTATACGCTTCGTTGTCTTGATAGGAGAAGAAATGTTCCAAATAAACGCATGTACGGTTATCTGTCAACAAATGCACTGAAATTAAAACAAAACAGGAGAAATGATGACAAAGTGTTCTTTGTATGCTTGTGCTTCGTTCTGTGTCATTCATTTCATTTGTTATATTGTTAGCCAATGCAGCAGGTTTACAACAATTGATTGTTTGCATCTGAATGAAAGTTGGGGTGTGATCCCTGGAGATACACGACAGTTAATGGTTGAATTGCTTCTGACTGGCGCCCCTGCATGGTAGTTGACTAGTCGACTATTTGGGAAGTTGACTAGTTGACTATGCCAGCGGGAAAAAGCTGGGGAAATCTTTCCATGCAGTTCCCAACAAGGACAAGAGACCTGTTTGACATCCAAAAGCCTGGCAGTACACCATCGTTCGGCTCGAGAGAGTGTATAACTGCACGCAGTATGCATGTATACATGTAGTAGGGGTACATCCGTCCGGCGCCATGCGGGAGTTTTCCGTTGCGATGTCATACCCCCGCAGTGACTGGCGGGCCATTCGAAAAGATGGCGGTTTGAGGGAACGCGAATTCGACCAACGATTTTCCATGTTTCCATGATTCCCTCTTTATGAAACTCAGGTGAGTAGCACATAGGTAATTGTAGGTTCTTTTTTACACCCAATCAGATAAGCCAACATTTTTCTCTGGGTCAGTCATTCCCCTTTAAAAGCCAATCAAGGTTAAGAGCTAAGGGAAGAGGGAGATTGAGAAGGACTCAGGAAGGCTGAAGAAAGGATTTGACATTCCTTTTAATAAAGGGCAAGATCGTAGGCAGGGGAAAAACAAGAAAAAATGCGGTGAAGTCACGACATTATAGGGCCTACTGAAGAAGAAAAAACAGTCGGGCAACCTTACTGGGTCGTAACCGAACACCCCATGGGTTGAGAAATTGATGATGTCGCTTTCAGGCTTTTTCAGGAACACAAATTCTGCTTGCATTTCGACAAACGAATTAACGATAAATGAATTGTTGGGGGGTTTGAAAAATCAATTTCGTCCGGAGATAAAAAGAAAAGGTGTGCCATCTTTCTCGATTGAAAAGGAAAACTGGGAGGGGCAAGTCGGTCATATGGAAATTTAGACTTAATTGCACTTCGGAGTGCGGGAGAGGTGAGCATTTTTTTTATTTTATTTTTATGCAAAGATTGATTTTTCTTTATGTCTGAGGTTCGTTTTTTAGGATGGTGCAGTTCTGTCTGTCTGCGTTTTGTAATGATGAAATCCCATAGTAACCGCGCCCGAAAATTGCAGGGTTTAATTTCAGGTTCGACTCGGAAAGCCCCGTGCACCCGAAGGGGCCAAGGAAGGAGGGGTGGGGGAGAAAGACGGTCATCATCCGTTTTTGAAGGTGGGGCTTTCTTATTTGTGTGTCTCCGGTGTATAGGGAACTAGTCCTGGGGCTAGGTGACGCGCAGGACCATTCTTCCGTGTTCGGGTGGATTTGGTTTGAGGGAGGGAGGGAGGGAGGGGGGGGGGTTGGTGGGGTGCATGTCCCTTCATTTCTCCCCGTAGGGCCCAGGTGTTATAGGAGGAGCAGAGGCGGTGCTTGAAATGGGCCAGGTAAACGCTACGGTTTGTGGTTGAAAGAAGACAGAGAATGGGGTGGGAGATTGAGATAAGTTGAATTGAAAGAGAGAGGAGAGAAAGAGAGTGTAAGGCGAGAGAGATGGGGAGAGAGGGAAGGGAGGGGCGGACGGAGAGAGGGACAGAGAGAGACAGAGAGAAATAGAGAGGGGAAGAGAGAGGGAGATGGGGAGATGTTGAATTGAGAGAGAGAGGGGGGAGAAAGAGAGTGTAAGGGGAGATAGACGGGGAGAGAGGGAGGGAGGGGCGGACGGAGAGAGAGACAGAGAGGGGAGAGAGAGAGGGGGAGATGGGGATAAATTGAATTGAGAGAGAGGGGAGATAGATAGTGTAAGGTGAGAGAGGTAGGGAGAGAGGGAGGGAGGGGCGGACGTAGAGAGACAGAGAAGGACAGAGAGGGGGAAGAGAGAGAGGGAGATGGGGGAGAAGTTGAATTGAGAGAGAGAGAGAGAAGAAATAGAGTGTAAGGTGAGAGAGATGGGGAGAGAGGGAGGGAGGGGCGGACGGAGAGATGGACAGAGAGAGACAGAGAAGGACAGAGAGGGGGAAGAGAGAGGTAGATGGGGAGAAGTTGAATTGAGAGAGAGAGAAGAAATAGAGTGAAATGCGATAGAGATGGGGAGAAAGGGGGAGGGGCAGACGGGGAGAGGGACAGAGAGAGACAGAGAGAGGGAAGAGAGAGAGGGGGAGATGGAGAGAAAGAGAAGGACGGGAGAGAGAAAGAGAGAGGAGAGGCAGATATACAGGAGAGGGGTAGGGGAATGGAGGAGGGAGGCACTGAGAGGGAGTGATGAGTAGGAGGGGTGCGAAAGAGACGGACATGGGGAGACACAGAAACAGCCAGACAAGAGAGGGAGAGACAGTCAGACAGGCAGACCGTTGGAGAGTTAGCGAGAGTGTAGGGGTAACATCGAGAGAGAAAGAGAGAAAGGAGAGATAGAAGGGAGTTGAGAAGAGGAGGGAG
Organism: Luidia sarsii; assembly: GCA_949987565.1. NCBI lineage: Eukaryota > Metazoa > Echinodermata > Asteroidea > Paxillosida > Luidiidae > Luidia > Luidia sarsii. The sequence continues at coordinate 1,755,766 of OX465118.1, forward strand.
AGAAAGACAGACGGAGGGAGACAGACAGGCAAACAAAAAGATGAGAAAGACATGTTTAGAGAGAGGATGAAGGGAAGAGGGGGAGAGAGGAGGAGAACGGAGACAGATGGAACAGAGAGAGAGAGAGAGAAAGGGGTGGAGAGAGGGAGAGAGAGGGACTGAGGGAGAGAGAGAGAGAGAGGGGTGGGGAGAGAGAGAGCTTCAGTCTGCTAGATTCGCCCATTTGGTGCTTGAGGCGCCCTGCCCCGAGTGACGGACGACACACCAATCAGTTCACAACATCAATACATACGGTAGGGATGGGCATCGTTGGGATGTCGGATTTCCCAGTTATCGACCAGCCAGCCCCTTTTTTTGAGGGGGGGGGGAGCAAGAGATTGCTGTACCTACCAGCCCCTTCACCCCCTCCCCTTCCCCTCACCCCAATGCCCCTTCCGCATCGGGCTCGGCTCAATTTACACGTAATTTTACCAATACCTCCTTGGTTTTACAAGACATTTTTTTGGTTTTGCCGTGTGCCATGATAATGCTCAGCTCAGGCTGGTACGCGGTGCAGTGATCATCGGGTCGTGCTACCACTATAGGAGCCAGTCCCGCGGAGACGCTCAAAGCGGACAAGGAGCTGTACCCGCAGAAGTCTTATCCAGAATTATAGGACAGAGACAGACAGTGACTTACTGGACTTCTTCTCTTATCTCCAGGAAACCGCGCTCATATCCTTCTCCTCACTGCCTTCCATCCAACATGATTGCTGGTCTTATCTCTCATGCGATGTTTGCATCTCTTGATTCGTATACCCAGCAAAACGTTGAGCAAAGATACAAAGGAAACTAGACATTTAAGTGTCCATCACATCACAAGGGACGAACGCAGAGCTGGTCCGAATCATTTCAATCAGTTTTGTACGCTCTTACGAGCATTGTGTCGAAGTATAATTTGCCTACTCCTGCTAGGATCGAAACGTCAGGCCCTCTAACTCTTGAGATTTATGTATTGCAGGTGATTTTAGTCAGTGAGCAGTTTGCAACAGTTTTTTGTATTAACTTCATGAGATATTAAGGGGGTAATGTCTCTTTACGAGCTCCGTAGATTTGGGAGCTCTTCGGTGGTTATGGAAAAAAAAATAGAACAAAAAATACAACCTATTCTGAACCGGATTTTCGGTACCGCTTAAAAAAAATGTTCGCCAAAAATAGTTTGCCCAATAAACATGGTCGGGTTCTATCGGAACCCAGCTAGCCCAATAATAATAATTATGGTGACGCTGCATGAAGAAGATGCACTTTGTGACACTGCCGGGAAGCTTGCAGGGCGTGTCCGAAACGGGCTTCTATAGAGCTATACGGCCAGAGATATTGTCTTCGCATCTCAGTGTATTTCCAATCAGGGGAAGACCTAGACCTAGCTCTAGACGCCACGGTTTCGGGCACAGCCTTTATACACATTCTGGCCAACTGCATGGTTGGTCTTTAAAGCCCCTACAAAACATTGGTCTTTTACTCATTTCTCCCAAAATACAGCATTTTAGGCAGAAATATTTCAGTGAGAGGTTTCTTCTATAACCATCTTCAAACTGTATAAGTTTCAAGTAAATCTGTGAACATTTTCTGTTTTCCGATCTTACCAATATTGTGTTGGGGCTTTAAGCGCTATCCTGAAGTTGTTGGTTTTTTTCTTCTTTTCTTCAGTTGGGTTAACACGACTATCTTTATTCATGAACCGCCAACTTTGGGCCAGTGTCGACGGCGGTGAATCGTTCTAGTCTGATTCAATTGACCCCTTTCTTGCCGTATCTGCACATTTATCTCAGTTCTTCTCCTTTCTTATTTTTCCTAAAGCGAAAGTAACTTGCATCCATCGATTCAGACAGCCCCGTCCACAACCGTCCCCATTTTCGTCCAAAGTAAACGTGCATTCGCATATGTGGCTCTCCGCTCACAGTGGCCGACGCATTTCCTTTCTTTTTTCTCTTCTAACCCCCCCCCCCCTCCCCCACTCTCTAGACCAGAACTCAATCCCTACCTCCCCACTACCTCCGCCGATTCTAAGTGAATTTCGTTCCATCGTCGGCGGAGGGAGACGGCCAACGTGGCTGGGAGTTACACGGCTCGCGGGGGAGTCGCCGTTATTGGGATCATATATCACGCCGCGGGGGCTGAGACTGCATATTTTTGTCTTTTAGGTGTGTGTTTTTTTTGTTGGGTGAGCTTCGCAAGAAAACGTAGGGGACGAGATCGCGTGTCGGAAACAGCGGACCTGGTAACTGTAGACGCGCATCACTAGGGATACGATATCGCAATATCGCGATATCTGGGCCGATGCAAACGCAGCGCAGACGACAGTACAACAATACGTGTGCATGTGTAATCATTAAGTGACTCTTTTGGAGCAGACAGGGTAGGGGGGGGGGGGTAAAGGTATCCTGCACTTCTCCGGTCAGTCAAGTGCTCAGGCTCTTCAACAACCGAACTCGATCAAACAGCCGGCTCGTGTGTGGTCCGCGTTTGAAATCAAGCGAGGATTCCCTTATTATTTTCCCTCAGCGAAAGAACAAAATGATTACCTCGACACACTGTTACGGGTGCTGTGGGGATTTGTGTTGGTTTCACCTTGATTCAATTGGTAATTTTACCCAACAGGCAAAGTGAAGAATTTAATTTTTTAAGTTTAATTGTTTGGGTGTGTGTGGAAAAAAATTAATTTGACTAAAGATTGAACAGACTTACACACCATACTGTTGATTTTCATCTGTGCTAAACACATGCAGTAGTATTGCAGCATGGGGACGATGCTCAGGCCTCTTATAGATTTTGCCCGGTTCGGGGTCGTTCGGGTGGTCGACATGTACATGTACATGTAAATTACAGTACAGGTATAAAGCCTACGCGAGCCGCCGACATCGCTCCTTCCACCGCCAGCTCCGCGCTCGATCGACGCCAGAGGGCGCTCGTTGGCCAGCCCGTTGACAACAATGCTTGCATAGATTTTGCAAGATTCTTGTCCGAGACACTGCAGTTTCTATTGCTAGATTGTCAGCAAATATGCGTATTAAGTGGCTGTTTATGTAAGAAGGAGGAATGTGCATGGAGGAATGGTACATTGTATGTCCAGTCTACAATATCCAGCTATTCCATTGGGCGAGAATATAGCTACAGTTTACGTTATGTCTTCAATGCACTCGTACACTCATTCAGTCCCATCTGTACATTAACTATAGGCTATTCCATTGGGCGGGTACATGTGTACATCTTGTACTGTACATGTACATGTACATGTACATTTGTACATACATGTACACTGTACAGTACATGTACATCTTGTACTGTACATGTACATGTACACTCGTGCGGTTCCCGCAATCCCGCAGTTCACTGTCTACAGGTACAATTATCCAGCTATGCTGTACGTAGTTCATTGGACGAGTCTATACAGTCAAGTGACGTTCAGTCTACACTCGTGCAATCATGCAGTCTACAGTCTACAAAATCCAGCTATTCCATTGGACAAGAGTCTACAGTTGACGTTCAGTCTACACTCGTGCAATCCTGCAGTCTACAGTCTACAATATCCAGCTATTCCATTGGACAAGAGTCTACAGTTCACGTTCAATTGCAGCGCCGAGTTGATTTATAATTATTAAAGTCATACATTACCTTTAATCTCAGGGTAGGAGAGTAGAATTTCATTCATAAATGTCTTCCCGTCATGGATACACTGCTGCTGATTGGTCTACAATATCCAGCTATTCCATTGGACGTGAGTCTACAGTTGACGTTCAGTCTACACTCGTGCAATCCTGCAGTCTACAGTCTACAATATCCAGCTGTTCCATTGGACAAGAGTCTACAGTTGACGTTCAGTCTACACTCGTGCAATCCTGCAGTCTACAGTCTACAATATCCAGCTATTCCATTGGACAAGAGTCTACAGTTGACGTTCAGTCTACACTCGTGCAATCCTGCAGTCCACAGTCTACAATATCCAGCTATTCCATTGGACAAGAGTCTACAGTTGACGTTCAGTCTACACTCGTGCAATCCTGCAGTCTACAGTCTACAATATCCAGCTATTCCATTGGACAAGAGTCTACAGTTGACGTTCAGTCTACACTCGTGCAATCCTGCAGTCCACAGTCTACAATATCCAGCTATTCCATTGGACAAGAGTCTACAGTTCACGTTCAGTCTACACTCGTGCAATCCTGCAGTCCACAGTCTACAATATCCAGCTACAGTATTCCATTGGACAGAGTCTACAGTTGACGTTCAGTCTACACTCGTGCAATCCTGCAGTCTACAGTCTACAATATCCAGCTATTCCATTGGACAAGAGTCTACAGTTGACGTTCAGTCTACACTCGTGCAATCCTGCAGTCTACGCTCTACAATATCCAGCTATTCCATTGGCTGAGAGTCTACAAGTCTACAATAATTACCATAACTCATAAGGCTCCGAGCGCCCATTGGCTGACAGTCTACAAGTCTACAATATTTACCATAAAGCATGCATTAAACATGAGACTCCAATGGCGTTTCTCACCGCGGTTTTTCGAACACTGATCGCTGCTCAAACCAGCTCGTAAACATAGTACGATTTCTCCCGTGAAACATCTCTCCAAGTTTCTCCCGATGTGGTGATTGGAAGGTAAGGACATTTCCTTGATTGTGTGATAAACATCTACGAGAATAAACTTCGGTTTGTCACTAAATTTTGAGTGCAAATCTGTCCTGCTGTATCGGTGTATGTCACTGTGCGTGATGGCTGTATATACTATTAGGTGTACTGTCGTGTGCATAGTACAGTACAGTACTAGTACATGTACATGTGTACATCACATGTGTTCGTTACATAATACATAAACAGTCGTGTAGTGTCCATTGTGTAGTGCACACAGTCAATGTACTGTACATGTACAGTGTGCTGTACACACATACATTTTGTACATGTACACAGTGTAACATGTATGTACATGTGTACATTGAACATAAACATGAAATGTTCACAGATTTACATGAAACTTTGTCCTTTATTTATTATTTTTCCCAACAATTCGTTGAATGCTGCGTTTTCACGAAAGAAATGAAGCTGTTTTCACTATTTTCTTGAGACTCGGTCAGCGGATGGAGTTGGAATTTTCACAGGTGTGCTATTTCATGCATATGTTGGATCAAACGATGTCTGGATGCTATTCTTTGACCTCGACCAATGTTGCCGGTTATCCCTTTAAAAACCAGCAATGTATAATTGTTCTTACAGTTACATACTAATTATGAGAAATATATTGTTACTAATTACTACAAAGTAATATACAAAAAATGTTGCAAACTGCTTGTGCGTATAGGCCCCTACTTACTGAAATTACCAAAATGCAAATCTCAAAATTTAGTGGGGCTGATGTTTCGATCCTATAGCAGGACCTTTCTCAAAGATCCTAGCAGGACTGGTACTGCTAGGATCGAAATGTCAGGCCCACTAAATGTTGAGAAATATAGTCAAGTACAAATTTCCCAATAGGTCATTCTTTTATCGCAGTGGCTGTTGTTACAGCAGTCGTCCGTTTGGTTCCCTGACTTCACAGTATTTGTCTGGATGTTTAGCTCTTGGAACCAGACTATCAGCTAATAGACTGGTTCAACCAGCCTGCAATGCTGACGAAATACAATCAAGTCAAGGAACCACATGGACGACTGCCGTAACAACAGCCACTGCGTTCTTTCATTCCATTCCATTGCATTTATTATTTCTCAAGTAATCAACGGACACAAGCACAGAAGCCCAAGTAAACAAATACATGTACCAGTAGTAGAAACAGAAACATGAATAACTGTACAACCAAACAATCTGATTACCGTACACACTGAAGGATTGCCTAAACACGAACTAAATCACTGTTCTTTCTGCTTTAGTCACATTATTATTTTGTTTAAGTTGGTAAACTTGTACACAATATACAGTACAGGATCACACTGACGAAGGCTTTGTGAGTTGGAACAATCTGATACAAACAATCTAGGATATGGTCTCAAGGAAATGGTTGGTGAGTGGTGTGATCAACTCCCTGCTGAACAATTTCAATTTACTTCCATAATGCCAAGAATTAAGAGCACTGGTACTGGTACGGTAAACCAGAATTCTCGGGTTCAAGTCTCAGTCTACGAGTCAAGGTTTTCTTTGCCAATTTTCAAAATCGGTCAAAGTTCCCAGTCAGTTTTTCCTTCATCTTTTACTATCTTCTTTGATTAATTCCTTTGTAATTGTATATTATTCACGCACAAGAAGTGGTCTGCCCTTTGACATTGACAAGTTGTTTTTATTTTTTTATTATTATTGCAGAATCAAGATGCAGTCTGATGCCCCTAAACTCTTTCTTCCCAAGCTCCACGTCAATGGTGTCAGTGTCAGAGAGGATCTGTAGCAATGTGTCTTGCGGTGTTCCAGAACTCTCAGGCGCACATGAATACCTAAAGCCATGTACGCACCAGGCTTAATTTGTGAAGAAAAACAAACACAGGCACATTGTTGTAAGGCTAAAAAAAAAATTATCTTCCTTTTCCGCCATGCAAAATTAAGATCTAAAATGAAATCCTGAATCCGAAGAAAATGTTAATGAAGTATATTTGGAACTTAATTACTTTAGTTCTAAAGTACCTTCACACACACATGCTACAAAGTTTGTCATGCTTTTGCCATTTGTGCCATGACACAAAGTTTAGTCGTTTCAAAGATATCTTGGGGTGATATATACAAAAATGTTGCAAACTGCTTACTGACTAAAATTACCAAAAAGTAAATCTAAAATTTAGTGGGCCTGACGTTTCGATCCTAGCAGGACCTTTCTCAAAGGCAGAGTGACAAGGACAAAACAGAAACAGGTACATGTTTCTGTTTTGTCCTTGTCACTCTGCCTTTGAGAAAGGTCCTGCTAGGATCGAAACGTCAGGCCCACTAAATTTTAGATCAAAGATATCTTGCTTGATTTAAAAAAATCAATATCAACAAAATAACGTTCTGTTTTAATTTGTGTTTTTACAGGAAATCACTGTGCAGCCCGGCCTTTTCCAGGTGTATTTGCTTGGTGGCATCTGCCGTTGGAACTCGGACAGGGAGTCGGGCTCGTTGTTTGGCAGAGAGGGAAGGAGAAAGCTGGTGTATTCGTCATCGTGAATCAATCGGCTGAACACCCGTTGTCATTGGCTCTATTTGGTGAGGATGAGACAGAGGAGCCGAACTTCTTCCCATCTGCTGAACCAACTGACGAACTTCTGGGTTTAGACTACCTGTTCCAGCAAAGCACCGGCAGTGCAGCTGATGTCACCATTACGTCTTCAGAACAACCTCAGGATGACGGACCAACTGAGGAAGAGGAGGTGACAACAGACGCCGGTGTTGGTGACCCTGGTGATGATGGGTATGACAGCGAAGATGATCCCCAGTCTGCACCGACTACCATGAACCCAATTCATGTCGTCTTGACCAGCAACAACACAGCTGAAGAGCTTGATCCTGCTTGTGTGAGTTACAATCAAATGATTTTTCCCCTCTCACTCAAGACCATTTCTAAATCCTTCAAAATCATACACTGTTGAGGTAGTTGTCAATTTCACGCCAAGGGGGCTACAAAACTTGTATTATGCATGTTGCATTAGTTTTTTCTAAATTTCTGAAATTAACCGTATGCTCAAGAATCATAATGTTATCTTATAGATCGACCGGAGAAACATTACTTACATACATAGGTTTATGGATTTGTGTACTTCCCTCTCTACTGTAACATGAGTTTCAATAAGGAATCTTCAAGGGCAAACACAATGACAAATTTGGATCTGACTATCATGACAAAGAGTCATTTCTTCTTGGAATCTACGTTTTGTTTTCAGTCCTGCCTGTAGTAGTGTTCGAAGTTCAAGGATTTTCCTGTCCATGTATTTTAGAGGTTGTTTTAAATGAAGCATTTGTTTTCCCTTTCTTCACAGGAAGATGTCTGCAGCTTGAACCCTCTTCCCGGGTACCATGAAGTGGAAGAGCTCAGCATCTTGTAAGCAGACATTGCTGAGGAGGAAGGGCACCTTGCTCTCACATCTGAGGTGAGGAGGAAAGTCTTTGAGGCTTGGGAAAAGCTCCAAGAGCACGACAAGAGCCCGCAAAGATTTCATACAGTTTATAGGAGCCACTGGGGTAATACTCTGTATGGACGCACAAAGCGTGACAGCTTAGAAGAAGCTGCGATCACACAGAAGATCAAGTTCAGAAATGCCTTTACACCGGCCCAAACTGTCAGTGCCAAAAGAAACAGGGTTGTATATTGCACAGTGAAACAACTGTGGCTGCGCTCCAATAGGCAATCCTCGCCTGACAAATTAAGAATAACGAAAATGTATGAGCGCATGCAACAAAGAGTCATGATGGACGACCCTGTTCTGAGCAAGCTCCGCCTTCCACTGCCCAGAATTAATTCTAAGTCTGTTGGGGACTTCATTAGAAGGCAAGAGGCGATAGCCAGTATTGGTTCGACTGATCAAGGTTTAAAGCTGACCCGTCGTTACCAAAGTGTGTCATGCGAACCGGTACCAGATGCCCCCCACTTGCCTGAGAAACGAAGCAGGCCAAGTTGGCCTGAAACCACCTTCCATGACATCGAGTGCCGTGCTGGAACAAAGTACACCAAATCCAAGCAGGACTTGCTTCATCCTGCTAAGAAACCGAAACGAGCGTATCCTCCACCAGCCACTCAGACAAGACCACCAGCAACTCCATCTGGGGAAGAGTTGATTCCCCAGACTACATCGGCAAGGGCTCACTCCACGAAGGAAGATGACATCCCAACAAGGCCACCAGCAACACAGACAAGTGCTTCCCTATCTATAGAAATGTCACCCCTTATTTCCCAGACCACATCATTATCAAAGCCTGTCATATCTAGTCCTTCAATACCTTCATCTCCAGCTTCATCTTCCCCTGTTGATATGTCGACTTCTAAGTGGTCCCGTTCAACATTATATGCAAGACGACTTAAGGACAGCCAAAGAAGAACACTTTCATCCCAAAAAGCCCAGAACAGAAAATGTCCCTGTTTGTGTTCTTTGTGCTGGTCCAATGCAAGGCCATAAGAAGTACCGCAGAAAGTCCTGGTGTGAGGCAGTTAAGCGCTCTTCCTCAAAAGATCTTAGTGACAGGGTTTTTGTAGATTTTGAAGACTTCAAGGCTGTAGTTGACCAGCTTAAGGCATAACAAGTTAAAAAGTTAACTGTAACACCTCTGTATTTATCGCCGACAAAGTAAACAGTAACATAATTATCTGTATTTAAAATTCAATTTTGACCTTTTGTGGGACACTTCTCTTTAATGGGAAGAAGAGAGTTGGTTGATAATGTTACATTTGATCACTTAACCATTTAGACCTAGATGCATTTTTAATTATTTTTTGATGACAGTGCTGGTTTTGCAGTGTCAGATGGGGTGAACATTGTCATTTCTGATTCCGATGTTAAGTCAGCAAGTCTTAAACCTACTGTGTAAAATACAAGACAAAAATTGGAGACTAAATGCTGCCATGTTTATACAGAAACATTGATCAATTGATTGTTTTATTTTTTTATCGCTGACAAAGTTAACTGTAAGTAACATAATGAATGCCTAAAGCCATGTCCGCACTGGACTTGATTTGGGTACCGGTAAACCATGGAGGAATATTAAGTAGATACTAACTAAGCAAATGGGTAAATTGACCATTCTAAGTCCAATGCGGACAGCCCTGGAAGTTTTCCTCCCAGGTATCTTACCCGATTCGAATGGGTAGTTTAACCGAGTGGCTTCTGCCCGGTAAAATTGACCAGGTCAGTTTAACCATGGAGGTAGAGGAGGGTTTAACTGAGTCGAAAAGTCCAATGCAGACAGGACGTCGTGCGTTTGTATGCATCAGTCGGTCAAGTTTTATCGGTCGTACTGGTTAATTTACCCACGTCGATAGTCCAAGTGCGGATACCGTGAAGATTTACCCATTGGAATGTTACCCACTGTCTTGTTAACAAATACCGTAAGTCCTATCGCCGCATCAAAGCAAAAGCTGACATATTGTGACTATATTTCTCATAAAGAACCAAACTGGCTTGTAAAATTGAGGATATGAATGACATAATAATGCAAGTCATTCATATCCTCAGATTTGGAGGAGAGTTCTGTAGAAGAAAGGCAGAAAGTGGAGTTTGGTGTAGTGGGAACGGCCCAGTTGTGACATTGGCTGTGCATTACACAATGAACACACAGCATTGGCAGCTGACTGTTTCTCATTTTTTACCAGTGTCTCGGTAAAACCTTCCACAAAAAAGTCCAGTGCGGCGTGGCTTTCGTGTGTGGGAGACAGGAAGTACCCCAGGTGGGCCTGTTTAGTGTCTGGCGGCACACACAAACGAATAATCCATCCAGTTCTTATTACAGTGGCTGGGTCCAGCCTTGAATAGATCGTTATCAGGCAGCTATTACCACTATTTATTGGCGCCTCGGATTTGTTGGCAAGTCTCCAGCAACATGGCCTTGCGGCTATGGCCAGGTCAAACGAGTATGCTACTCCTTGGTAGTTCTGGGCAAGCATGCGGGCCCTTGCTTGTCAGTGTGGGCAATCTTCAGACACATGTTGCAGGATTGCACGAGTGTAGACTGAACGTCAACTGTAGACTCTCAGCCAATGGAATAGCTGGATATTGTAGACTGTAGACTGCAGGATTGCACAAGTGTAGACTGAACGTCAACTGTAGACTCTCAGCCAATGGAATAGCTGGATATTGTAGACTGTAGACTGCAGGATTGCACGAGTGTAGACTGAACGTCAACTGTAGACTCTCAGCCAATGGAATAGCTGGATATTGTAGACTGTAGACTGCATTATTACAACATCAACTGTAGATTCGTCAAGTAGAATATGCATACATGTACAATGTATAGTTGACTGGACTGCGGGATTTTACGAGTGTACATAAGTATGTTCATTACCGATGTACTACATGTACATGAATAGTGTACATGTACAGTACATACATGTACTATACATTTATTAATAAGTACATGTACACTCGTGTAAGAACAAGTACAATATACGCGGGATTGCACAAGTGTAACTTAGAATGTCAACTCATAACTGAGTGTTGTAGACCACAGATTGCACGAGTGTACACGTGCATACATGGTGGTATTTAATCTACATGTTCATTTACTGCACACTGTTCGACACTTCAGGAATAATGTTGCTAGGTTTATGTTCAGTTCTGCTTTTATATTGTTTATCGGGGAGAGCGCGAACGCAGTCCCCACTATCAGAAATTGTACTCCCGAGTTCCCCACATTTGGGGGAATCGCAAGGTATCAGCCCAACCGAAGTGCAATGGTCGGGCCTCTCCCTGGGAGAACCGCCTATTTGATCACGGTATCTCCTGAGCCAGGTAAGTATGCTTTTAAAATGTGAAAATGTGGTATAAGTACTACAAGAATATGCTGTTCCGCCATGGTTGTTTATTATTTGGCCTTACAACTGCCGCTGTGCGGCTAGCAGTGCGCATGCGCATTATCATTATCATTTCATATGTAAATTAGGCAGGTTATGAGGTCGATGTGTATTATTATTAAACATGTGCTATGCTATTAAACGGAAATAGCGCCCTCAGTTGCCGACAAGAAAATTCACCCAGCGATCTGTGTTGTTATTACAATAATACTAGTATTGGACTATTGATGTTCGAGTCTGAAATTATTATTTATTTTGTTACTGGAGAAAGAGCAACTTGCGTATATTTGTTGTAGGGGACAGTGAGGTGAAAATGAATGATCACAAAATCACGTTAAAAAACAAGTTTAAACAGTAATATGCATGTATACATGCAAAAGACCAATCTTATCCGTATTGAGAATTCAAGATATAGTACATAATACAGTACATGTAATATTTTGTGCACTGCTTGCAAGACAACTCCACGGATTTTTATAAACCATACCATGGATAAACAAGGTAAACGCAGGAAACATTGCCACGAGTTTAGCAAAAGCTAAATTTCTATCGGGTAACATCAAGAAATCTTACGGTCAAAACTTATACCGCCGTCTTTGCCAAAACGCAGGCGAAGAATCAGAAGCTAAAGTAAAAAAAAAAATTGCAACATAAACGTGACCTCTTTGCAACTGACCACGACTAACTTAGCACGTACTGTACATGTACCGTGCATGTACTGTACATGTACGTGCAGCCCCACAGTTCGTACACTTCTCATAACACTAGCTGCTACTAGCTGTTGATGGTTTGACCATGGAGGAAGAGGGTTTGACTAGCCGACACTTAAAACTTAAGTGTTATTAATATTGCGGTCAAATAAGCTATTAATGTTTATCATATACACAGTTAATTAACAAATTCTGTACTGGATTTACTCATTTTCCCACCCAACCAACTGAATGAATGTCTAAATTATAGTACCGTACGTACGTGAAATTAATTCGGAAAGACATTACATTTTTCTCATTGTCACGAATCAAACGCCATCGTACGCTGCTCTTTACGAATCCATTGCTTTGTTTCGAAATCTGTCTGGATGTCCAAATAAGAAAAAAACAAATCAAAATGTTTGATATGTTTAGTTTCTATTAACCGAGCCATTAATTATTTAGGTCTGTGGGCAGTGAAAAAATTATTTACTATAAGCAAAATGTACGCATGCGCCCTCTGTCCGCTGTCTCATCAGACAACATGGCCGCCATCCGGAGAAGCAATATTTAGCGACATTTCCACAACAAATTATCCGGAGTCCTAACCCAGGGAACCTATTCCGGAGTTCTCCGGAGTCAGAGGCCAGCCAAACAGATACGCAATCAAGGTAAGGAAGGGGGACTTTAGGGACGTTTTTTTAGATGGATATTTTGTTTGGGGGGGACATCACATCTTGGTATCTGGGGGGGAGTGTCACGAATGTCATACTCGTAGATAGGATCTGTACGCACAGCACCCACGTATTATTATGACGTGCTCAGGCATATTTATTTTGACGTCTAGTCGTAAGACTAAGAGAATACTTGTATTTAAACTTGTAAGGAAAACAAGTAATTGTTGGAAAACGTGTGGGATATGCTCATTAACAATAACAGGTTCCTTGTCTCGGACCTAAGCTTCACTTTTTTGTTTAAATTACACGCAGGCCGATTTTTTTTTACCGGTACGACGTTGCGTTCACAACCTCATCCCTAAATTTGATGGGGGTGGTAAGTCATTTACACCAATTATTTACAGCATTTCATGATATGAGATTTTTCTGCTGCTAAGTACTACATGTAGTAGTATAATCATTAGCAGGCCAGCAGAAGTCCATTAATCTCGATTTAGCAAAATGTTCATGCCTGTAATCGTATGCCTTTAGTTTTTGAAAATTCCATACACAAACCAATTTCTGAAAAATTTGTGTACACCGAACCAGGATTCCACTGGAAAAAAATCCGTATTTATGGAAAAGTCAGTTTTAATAAATAATGTAGGCCTTATGTAGTAATGATAATTATTAATATTTTTGAAAACTGTTGACTGACTAGTAATAATTACTGATACTAGTGATAGTGATACTACTTTACTAGTATTACTACTACTAGTAAGTACATGTAGCTACATGTAGTTGTTCTAACAAAACAAGTTGTAGTAAGTAAATTTATATGACTTTCTACCGGTAGTTTAGGAGGTTTGCACTTTTAAATTACAGTGATGCAATGTGTATCTTCTCTTCACTCAAGTCAAAGAAGTAGTGGGCCCCCTGTAGCTGCTCTGAAAAGGGCCAGTAACTCTTGAGTTACCATCAGCTCTTTTCAGAGCCAAGCTCTTTCTCTGAATACATGGTGTCACTGCAAACCTCTCACTTGCTGTACAGTACATAAATCCCCGAGGTGGCAAGTTTTGGAGACCAACACCTGCAGTCGATTTCACCAAACTCGTCGTAATTTACAATTAATCGCAAGGCAATGAGCGATGCACAGAAACCATAGGCCTACGTCCTATCACAACTTGCGATGGGTTATAATATATCCATCGTTAATGGAGTTACGATGCATCGTAAGTTAACTCGTAAGGCTTCGCAAAATCCAGCCCTGAGGTGGTCCATCAAAAGTGTGAGGTGGGTTGCCTGACAGTTTCACATGCATGGAGGAAACCATGGAACAGACAATGAACAGACAGCTTGGGTGTCAGTCAACTCGGTCTGTAACCAACTCAGTTCCAGTCAACTCGGTCCGAGACCAACTAGGTCCGAGACCAACTCGGTCCGTAACCATCTCGGTCACAGTCAACTGGGTCCGAGACCAACTCGGTCCGTAACCATCTCGGTCCCAGTCAACTCGGTCCGAGGCCAACTCGGTCTGCGACCAACTCGGTCCGTAACCAACTTGGTCCCTATGGGAAAATGTGCACAAACAACTGTTGGTCACGGACCGAGTTTGTCACGGACTGCGTTGACGTGAAACTGATAGCTCTCTTGCTGAAACACTATACTCCCCTTACAAAAATTAGTGCACTCCCTACACTGTTTATCATTATAGAGATACGTACATTTACAACCAATTTAGACAATTTACCGGTAGTCAAAATGGATTTGGTCACAATGATTGTTATTTGTAGATTGATTTGACAAGCACCGGTTTTTTTCCCCAATAATTTTCATCCCTGGATTGATGAGTGGGATAATATAATTTTGAGGCACTTTAGTCTGGGACATTAGATCCAAATTAGATTACGAAAAGAAAGCAAAACCCCAATTGCTTTACATTTTCGGTTTCTCATTGATGGGAATTTAGAGTAGACCGGTAGGCCCCAAAAAAATAACCATAACCTTGACCATGCAGATGCCTCGATATGATTGTGCACACCAACAATGGGCCAAAAGAAAAAAAAAAATTGGGGGGGGGGGGCCTTATTCATATCTGAGTTATCTCAATTTGAAAGTGTACCAGTTTTCAACTGTACAATGTATAGTACAAGTGGCTGTTTGTGGGTGGGATTTGAATTGCAATTCGGACTCCACTATTATAGTGAGACTTTTCATTTACATGTATTTGTAACGTGGTGTGTGTGGGAACGCTCAGCTGAATTGTACCATTTTTTTTTTAATCCCACAATGCACCGCTCGCGCTCTGATTGACAGGAAGTGCTGTGCTTGTTTATACCCCCACCATTTGACCTCAACTGCTAACGGTTAAACCACAATCGGTTTGCGATTTTCTGCAATGCGATTTTTGTGGCCTGTGTGAGCGCGAGCAAAAAGCCCTGTTTTTGAATCGCGATTATTTTGACAGTAGAAACAGCCCTATATCCATCCATGATCCAACTGCCCTTCAATTCATCAAAGTTTCCTGGTTTCCAAGGACAGTAGGAACTTCTGTTCATTTACATGTAAAGGCGGGGGGGGGGGGAGGTTCGTTCACTGCACTGGTACTTTGTTTACATCCATGTACAAAATGAAACAAGTTTTTGGAGCCAAATCGAAACCTTCAAAAGCCATGGGAAATGTTGAAAGTTCACTGTACACACTCCCAAGGCATGGCTGGTAATGTACATGTACACATGTACATATGTACATTGTAACTCGACCATTGCACAGGCAATCATAGGGATTGTATGGAGTGTGACTAATACAAAGAGGACAAGTGCGCTGTCCATGTGAGGTGTACGTATTTGATTGGTTTCAGCATGTTCAGGGACTCAAACAATGACTCCATGGCTATTTTGATTGCAGTGAATCACCTTGCAACTTTCAAGCGAACTTGCCTGCAAGGCATAGGCCTAGGGTATTGCTCACAGTCACACTTGCGCACGTATACAGTACAGTGTACATGTACGCATGATTGTACAGTGTAAAAGTACATACTGTGCAGTACATGTTACCGGGTACGTGTACAGTATGATGTACATGTACATGTACACTGTAGTGTAGATGTTATTGTACATGTACATTACAAGGTACATCTATACAATACAATGTACTGTACATTCCCATGCATTGTACAATGTACAATGTCACAGTGCACATGACACATACCCCTGCCCTCTCTGGCTCTAACCTTGACTTGCTCATCCACACACTGATAAACAACAACCATTGAAGGCCACTGATTAATGATAGATACTGTACTCACAGGGTTACATAACTTACATTGTACCTTGACCCTTGTTTGTCCATGGCAAAGGTCATCCACATCTCCTCAGTTGAGTGTTAGCAAAGTCGCTGAATGATGAACATTACTGTTTAATAGTGTTGGGGCTCTTGTAAGTTGTACATTGTCTAAGAACTCCCCCTTCCTGTCCTCTTGGACTCCTCCTCTGCCTCCTCCTCCTCCTCCTCCCCTCCTCCTCCTCCTCCCCTCCTTCTCCTCTGCCTCCTCCTCCTCCTTCTCCCCTCCCCCTCCTCCTCCTCCCCTCCCCCCCTCCTCATCCTCCCCTCCCCCTCCTCCTCCCCCTCCTCCTCCTCCCCTCCTTCTCCTCTGCCTCCTCCTCCTCCCCTCCTCATTACCCCCTCCTCCTCCTCCTCTGCCTCCTCCTCCTCCCCTCCTCCCCCTCCTCCTCCTCCTCTTCTCCCTCCTACTCCCCCTCCTCTGGCTCCTCCTCCTCCTCATCCTCCTCATCCTCCCCCTCCTCCTCATCCTCCCCCTTCTCCTCTGCCTCCTCCTCTTCCACCCTCGTCCTCCTCCCCTGACTCCTTCCCTCCTCCTCCCCCTCCTCCTCTACTTCCTCCTCCTCCTCTGCCTCCTCCTCCTTCCCCTCCTCCTCATCCTCCCCCTCCTCCTTCTCCTCTGCCTCCTCCCCTCCTCATCCTCCCCTCATCCTCCTCTGCCTCCTCCTCTTCCCCTCCTCCCCTCCTCCTCCCCTCCTCCCCTCCTCCCCTCCTCTCTTCCTCCCCTTTCTCCTCCTTCCCCCTTTCCCTCCTCCTCCCCTTCCCATCCTCCTTCCCCTCCTCCTTCTCCCCTTCCCCTCCTTCCCCTCCTCCCTCTTCCCCTCCTCCTCCCCGTCCCATCCTCCTTTCCTTCCTCCCCCTTCCCATCCTCCTCCCCATCCTCCTTCCCCTCCTCCTTCCCCTCCTCCTTCCCCTCCTCCTCCCCTTCCCGTTCTCCCCCTTCCCCTCCTCCTTCCCCTCCCCTCCTCCTTCCCCTCCCCTCCTCCTTCCCCTCCCCTCCTCCTTCCCCTCCTCCTCCCCTCCTCCTCCCCCTTCCCATCCTCCTTCTCTTCCCCCTTCCCATCCTCCTTCCCCTCCTCCTCCCCTGCCTCCTCCCCTGCCTCCTCCCCCTTCCCCCTCCCCCTTCCCCTCCTCCTTCTCCTCCTCGCTTCCATTTCTCGTCGCGATGACACCCGAGTGTCCACTGCCAGGATAGCGAGACATGGAGAGCCGGCCCTCAGCACCGTGCCATCGTATTGGCATGCACACATTCTCCTGAGACAGAGTGCATAAATTATGACTAAGTCTCTCGTTCTCGGCAACGGACTAGGCCAGACTGATCGTGAACTTTTCTCTGGAGAGAAAAGGTCGGGCACCGCACACGTTACCGTAACTTAATTAATGTGTGGGCGCGACGTGCCCATCGGAGCCGGCGGCCATCTTTAATTCCTCTGAGTATTGTTTTAGCCAATTCAGCCAGGAGGTGTACTCTGGCCTCCACTTTAATTTTGTCTATGTGTACAGTACATGTACACTGTACCTTTAAGAATGGGCTTGCGAGGATCCAAATGCAGGCCCTCTAAATTGAGTGAGATCTGTGCTGTATCTTTGTTTGCATGTACCCTAAAGTCACGTACATACATGTGGTGTGTACATGTACAGTACTGATGTGTTTAAGTCAGTTAGCAAATTGCATTGTTATCTCTTTGCATGAATATGCATACATGCACATACATGTTGGTCTAATGAGATTTGAAGGTTTGTATGAGAATAGCAGGATAATTAAGTTTGCGGTGACACCATGTAAGTTCTCTTTTGTGAGTAAGTGTGGTTCTGAAAAAGACCGGAGGAACTCCGGTTCTTTTTCAGAACCACACTTACAGTGTTCTCACAATTTAAGAGAATTTACATGGTGTCACCGCAAACCTAATTGTATGTAGGTCTACAGACTGCAAAATGTATTTAATATGTATTGTAGAACGTAGTAGTTTATCTTAGACCTGGAAAAGGCTGACATAGCTGAGTCCCTTGGATCTTAAAGCGGCCAACCTCCTCCCGGAAGACAGATCCCTGTCTATTTCAATCTTTCACTTTCATTTTCTCAAGTGGTCTGCTCAGTGTTCACTGTCAGGAAGACTGACAGTTCAGAGTTTCAACTAAGCCGTTTTTTTCTTTAAACCTTCAACGTACATGTATGAGCATTCCTACACATACAGGTTACACATACACATGTACATGTATATATGTGGTTGTCTCTGCATTGCACTGTGGTATTTCTTGTGACAACTGTACTTATTGATTACTGGTAATCCTAAGTACTTTAACTTTGATGAAGAATGAAAAATCTCTGTAGTTAGGTGGGCTTGACGTTTCAATCCCAGTAATATACTACCCTGGGATGCCTCTTATTAGTTCTTGGTCATGACCAAGAACTGGTGCAGTTGTTTCTGGTTTTGGCTTGGTGCTGTGAAATATGACACCTTTCATCTCCCAGTATACAATGTAACAGTAGGCCCCTAACCCTACCTGATATCCCAAATTATGTGCATGTACACTGTACATGTACAGTGTACCATTACCGCAGTCCCGTGTTTGATTTACAAATTGCCTGGGACAGTCCAAATTAATAGCTTAGGTCTTGGTTTGCAGCGCACTGACAAAAATGCAGACAAAAAGGTGGCAGTCTGATGTTTCAATCCATCAAGGTTATAATTTCAAGGCATCCTGATGACCGGCCGAGTATAATCTACATGTACATAATAATCTATGTACAGTGTACATGTGTACACTGTACATTTACAGCTACATGTAGACATGCTGAAGAGAGACAGCATCACATACGGTAAATGTAGGTCTGGGTGACAATGACAAACTGAGATATGCTATGAACATGAGTACATGTACAATGTACATGTAGGCTAGTGTGGAGAAACTACTGTAATGTACATGTCTTGGGGTCAAGTCCCGGCCCTGTCAACATTTTCTTTGCCATTTTATTTTAAATTGTTCAAACGTTTCCAGTCAGTTTTCCCTTTGTTTGATCTCGCACATTACTAATTAATGGAAATAAGGTGATATACATGTACAAAAAGGTTGCAAACTGCTTACTGACTAAAATTACCAAAATGTAAATCTTAAAATTTAGTGGGCCTGACGTTTCGATCCTAGCAGGACCTTAATGGAATTAATGGAAATGTTTGAGTTGAAGCTGACTTTTATGTACTTTGTATGTCTTTGAATGCAGACTGTGTAGTGGCTATGATGGACTGCAGCCTCCAGTGCCCCGTATGACGTCCCCAACCCAGCCCGACCCGTCGTCCCCCTTTGGAAGAATCAAGCCAGTCAGTTCGCGGCTCTAGTCCCAGGACCATCCTCCCTTCCCCCCCCCCCCTGCCTCCCTCTTCCCCCGGCTCTCAGCTGACCGGCCAGGTCAGGCCGGCCGGGCTGTCCGGCGGGGTTAGGGCGGGTTAAGGCGGGTTAGGGCGGGTTAGGGCGGGTTAGGGCGCCTTCCCCCGGCCCCCGGTCCCTGGGCGCCGCCAGGATGAACACCATGCGGCGCCTGATGACGCGGTCCATCCGCAGTCCGCCCTCCACCCAGGACAACTCGCTGGGCCTGATGCACCTGATCAAGCTGTACGTGGAGCTGTGCTGCACCACCCAGCCACTGACCCAGAAGGAGCAGGAGGACAAGCTCTACATGATGCTGCCCCTCTTCTGCAAGGTGAGGGGGTCGGGCGGGCGACTGGGCGAGTGTTGTTGCCATTCTTCTCGGTGTGGGCAGTTTTTCTGAACGTGCATCTGTCTCCCTATTTCTCTCATCATCTCTCTCTCCCTCTATCGTATCCTTTCTCTCCATCTTTCCTGGCCAAACCCAACCCCTCCCTCTCCCTGTAGATGTGCATGGTCTGTCTCTCTTTTCATTTCACTCCATTTCTTTCTCCATCTTCTCCTCCCTCCCTCTCACTCCCTCTCTCTCTGTCTCTCTTTTCATTTCACTCCATTTCTTTCTCCATCTTCTCCTCCCTCCCTCTCACTCCCTCTCTCTCTCTGTCTCTCTTTTCATTTCTCTCCTCTCTCTCTCCATCTCTTCCATCTCTCCTCTCCAAACCATCCCCACCCCTAATTTCTCTATCCATTTATTGCCATCTCTCCATCTCTCTCTCTCTCCTCTCTCTCTCATACCCCCCCCCCCTCTCCCTCTCTCTCTCCCCCTCCCCTCTATCTCCCCCCTATCCCCTCTCTTTCTCTGTACCGGTACATGTACATGCACATGCACATTGTAAATGTTGTGCAGACAACTTGGCATTTACATTTTTCAGGTTTGTTTATAAAGGCCTACTGTAGTTTCCATGCGCAGTGTACAGTGTACATATGGTACGTGTATGTATGTACTTACATGCACAACTGAGTATGTTTCACATTAACGTTAACGCCCATAATACTGTACATGTACTAAACTACTATAATCCACTTCCCACCCACCAGGATGCATTACATTTACATTAATGTACACGTGTACTGTTCCCCTTAACAGCCACCGCAAAACTCCCCACAGTTTGTTTCTTGTACATAGACAACTTTACATTGCATGTACATGTACATGTACAGTATGGTATGCTTACTGTATGCTGTACACATACGTAATGTACAGCCATGACAGCCCTGTACACATTCTACAGTCTGCACGTGTACAAGAGTATCTACAAACATATGTACAAGTATGCTATACACGTGTATGCAAATTATACTATGCAAAATGTTATTTTTTAGAACCATCTGCTGCTCTAAAACCTTTTATCAGTTTGCTTACTTGAGGTCATTCCAGTCAGTAAGCAGTTGGCAACACTTTTTCTCATTAAAAAATAACAAGCATAATGACATTTCTGTGGAACTGCCCATGTGCAATTTACACGTACATGTACACTGTACAATGTACATATGTACTGGTAGGCCCTACACTTCGTGTACATTTACATGTACATTACAGCCGTGCACTGCTGACAATTTTGTCAACAAAACATTTTATCAAGAGCTGAAGCATGCATGCACATAATGAGCGGCCAGAAAACTGTTTCTGTAGTGCCTAAATCCCCTCTGTGTTGTAGTCACCCCCTTTCTAACCAAGCCAGAGGACCATGCTCATTAACCCTCCCCTCCTTGACAAATTCACCCCATCCACCCAACCCCTCCCCCTACCCGCCTACCGGTACATCCCCTCTCCCATAAACTGCTGTACATAGACTGAAGTCGCAGTCGCTGGCTCCCTCTCTCCTCTCCTCCCCCCAAGCCCAGCCCCAGCCCTTTTCCCCACCATTCTGCTGGTCCATTTTAACCTAATTTGTCAGCCAGGCACAGTACAGTGCTGTGCATTATGTCAGCAGGCAGGACTCCACGAGGCTGCGAGGTGTGCACTGCGCTGACATTACTTTTTGGGGAGGGGGGGGGGCGGGTTGCTGAGATCAAATCTATCAGCCGGTAGCACTTTAGTACGGTAGTTCTCGCACTCAGACGGTTTTCCCCCATCCCTCCCCCTCCTCTGACCATAGACGAAAAGAAAAACAAAATCTCCAATCTCAACCCTACACTGTACAAAAATGTACACGTATGTGCATAGGTTAATTCACCTCTATAGTCTCCACTCCACAAGAACTGATTTGAAGCATGCTTGAAATAGATATATTGACACACACGTATGTAAAATGTACCTAATGATGCAAAAGTTCAACATAAATTTTTCTTTGTATTATTATTTTGTACACATACATGTACGTACATGTACATGTACACTACAATACATTGTATCATAATGGAGGGTAAAAGCAGGGTATTAGACCATTTAAGAAAAGCCAAAAATTTGACCAGCTGTGTTGATTTTGTATACAGCTGGGAGCTGGTCGAATTCCCCTCCCGGTTGAAAAACTTGTACTTTGGTTCACGTTTGGTTCACACAGAACTGCCGGGTTTTTTTCTTCAGAAAATCAGGCAAAGCACTGAACATATTGCTACAGTGCACATGCAGTTAGACAATACCCCTGTACATGTACAGTATACATGTACATGTACATGTACATTTATGTACATTATATGTACTCATTGAACTGTACATGTGCATGTACGGCAAAATTATCAATTTAGAGGGGCTGGGAATTGGATCCAAGCAGGACCTTTCTCAAAGGCTGAGAGATCCTGCTACATGTACAGTAGTCTTCAAACCTCAGAAGGCCCGCAAAACGTTGGTGTGTGGATTTTGCAAAATTTTGACTCAAAAATTTTGTCTCATGTCCATATATTCAATGATTCAATATTTACACAGTGGCATGAAATTCCTCTGACTCTGAGACATTCCAATACATTATCCTTTTGTTTCCCTTTTTACAGGTGTTTGAGAACAGCCCGGGCAGCGAGATAATGGAGAAATTCCGGGACGTTCTCCAGTTCTCCAACCACGTGTCCCGGCTGTTTGTGACCGAGGTTCGTCGCCGGGCTTCGGACCAATCCACAGGTGGGTCTGAGGATTCCTGGATTTTCTGCCGGGAGCTTTGATGCACAGTTTGGACATCACACCCAGCCTCTGTTTTTTCTCCCCATAAACCCTCTAGACATGCTAGATATTAAATGTGCCCTCTTTCTGGGTCCTTCCGACCTTGACCACTGAACAAAATAAAAAAATAAAAAATAAAAAAATAATTGACTGGACTGGGACTTAAACCCGGGACATCTGGTTTTCAAGTGTACCAGCACTTTTGCCATCTGAGCTACATGTACATGTATCCAGCCCTTACAGTACATTTACAATGGCGGCCTTCCCAAATAGTCAACTAACCTAGTCAGCTAATCATAATGTTAAGAAATGCATTTATTGTAAAGTTAAGTGCCCTGATAGTCATAATGTGGTACTTTTTCGCACTACCGGTACATGTACACCTGTATATGATATCTTTTATATACAGGTGTACATGTAGTGCGAAAAAGTGGTCACATTATCACTATCAGGTCACTTAACTTTACAATAAAAGCATTTTTTAACATTATTTAATAGTCCTGTATGAATCTGAGATCACAATGAAAAGATTCTGAAAAAAACACACATTAAAATCTTTAATTAAAATGAATAAATCAAGAGATTTATCACGAGGGGGTGATCAATTTTATGTGCAGCCCAGTTTAGGTACCTGTACAGTGTATTTAGCCGCATTTTCTTATCTTGGGTGTTGATGGATATAATGTGTTGTTTGTTGAATTGTCTTCCTGCGCTGTTTCATTTCCTGTTTTGTGTGGCGGCAATAATTGGCATTGGTCTTTGCTTGGGGTGATTGGGTAATTGTACTGTGGTCAGGGTAGTGTGACTAGTGTCATAATCACATGACAGGTAACCTGTGAAGGGGCTTTGTCAGCCAAGCAGAGGAAGGCAGTTATGCCTCACTTGTTTCCTGATCAGTGTGGTTTGTCTGATAAAGTAATAACATGTGCTGTACATGTACAGTACTGTACATACTGGTACATGTACATTACAATGTACATGTATGTACATTTTGTATATGTCTATGTGTAATGTACTCATACATGTACAGTACAGTACAGTATAGGGCCTACATGTACACTGTACAGTACCGGTACATTTATGTACATGTACAGTGTATAGTACATGTACAGTATGTGAATCCCATATAACTGTATAAAACATGTATACATGTACACAATGTACAGGTGTAAATGTACATGTAGCTGTACTCAGTGTACTGTACATGTACCGTACGCGGTACATGTACATGTAGCTGTACATTTATAGTGCATGCAATGCACTATAAATGTACAGTGCATACATGTAATGTATAGTGCATACATGTAATGTACATGTATGTACATTGTACATGTACATGTACACTGTACTGTACATGTACATAGACCTACATGTATGCGTGTACATGTACATGTACACTACTGTACATACCGTACAGTGTACTGTACACAAATGTACATGTACCGGTACATGTACATGTACATGTGCGTGTACTATGTGTACAGTATGTACATGTACGTTACAGTATGTCGTGCAGTACACGCTGTACATGTACACGTACATGTACATGTACAAGTATGTACTGTACTTTACAATTGGTCAGTTGTACACGAACAGGTGTGTATTACACTGTAGGCACATGCCGATTACCAAAACTCCCTTCCCTAAACTGCATTATCCCTATCCCCCCACACCATCTCAGCATCCCTTCCTCACTGAAACAACTCACCATTTTTCTACATCATTTACATCATTTATCATTTGGTTTTCTTTCCCTCCCTCCCTCTCTTGTCAAGCCTTGGGGGTGGTGGAGTGGGGGTCATGAAGGTTTTTGAAACCACAGGCTGTGGTCTCAGTACCCAGCCACTTTTCTCCTCCCTTTGCTAATTTCCCTCCATAATTTATGTCTGCAGTTTGAGGGAAGGGGCAGGCTTGCACACTTACTGGCAGACGAATATTGATTTCTCCAGCCCTCCCTCCCTCTATCCTGACTTTCTTGTTTTCTTTCCTTCCTTGTCCCTTATCCTTGTTCCAGAAAGCACAAGGGAAAGATCCAAACAGGTTCCCTCTCCTCCCCCCCCCCTCCCCCTCCTCTCCCTTCTCCCCTCTCTCTCCTCCTCCCCTTTCCTTCCTTCTCTCCCTCTTCCTCCCCTTCCTTTCTCATTCTTCACCTCCTTTCCCTTCCCCTCTTCCTCCACCTCCTCCCTTCTCCTCCTCTCCCTTCTCCCCTCTCTCTCTTCTTCTCCCCTTTCCTTCCTTCTCTCCCTCTTCCCCCTTCCTTTCTCATTCTTCACCTCCTCTCCCTTCCCCTCTTCCTCCACCTCCTCCCTTCTCCTCCTCTCCCTTCTCCCCTCTCTCTTCTC
This sequence comes from Luidia sarsii, assembly GCA_949987565.1. Classification (NCBI taxonomy): domain Eukaryota; kingdom Metazoa; phylum Echinodermata; class Asteroidea; order Paxillosida; family Luidiidae; genus Luidia; species Luidia sarsii. The sequence continues at coordinate 1,780,809 of OX465118.1, forward strand.
CCCTTTCCTTCCTTCTCTCCCTCTTCCCCCTTCCTTTCTCATTCTTCACCTCCTCTCCCTTCCCCTCTTCCTCCACCTCCTCCCTTCTCCTCCTCTCCCTTCTCCCCTCTCTCTTCTTCTCCCCTTTCCTCCCTTCTCTCCCTCTTCCTCCCCTTCCTTTCTCATTCTTCACCTCCTCTCCCTTCCCCTCTTTATCCACCTCCCTCCTACTCCTCTCCCTTCTCCCCTTTCCTTCCTTCTCTCCCTCTGCCTCCCCTTCCTTTCTCATTCTTCACCTCCTCTCCCTTCCCCTCTTCATCAACCTCCCTCCTACTCCTCCTCTCCCTTCTCCCCTTTCATTCCTTCTCTCCCTCGTCCTCCCCTTCCTTTCTCATTCTTCACCTCCTCTCCCTTCCCCTCTTCCTCCACCTTCTCCCTACTCCTCCCCTCCCTTCTCCTCTCTCTCTTCTCCCCTTTCCTTCCTTCTCTCCCTCTTCCTCCCTTCCTTTCTCATTCTTCACCTCCTCTCCCTTCCCCTCTTCCTCCACCTTCCTACAGTACCTACTCCTCCTCTCCCTTCTCCCCTCTCTCTTCTCCCCTTTCCTTCCTTCACTCCCTCCTCATCCCCTTCCTTTCTCATTCTTCACCTCCTCTCCCTTCCCCTCTTCCTCCACCTCCCTCCTACTCCTCCTCTCCCTTCTCCCCTCTCTCTTCTCCCCTTTCCTTCCTTCACTCCCTCTTCCTCCCCTTCCTTTCTCATTCTTCACCTCCTCTCCCTTCCCCTCTTCCTCCACCTCCCTCCTACTCCTCTCCCTTCTCCCCTCTCTCTTCTCCCCTTTCCTTCCTTCTCTCCCTCCTCATCCCCTTCCTTTCTCATTCTTCACCTCCTCTCCCTTCCCCTCTTCCTCCACCTTCTCCGTTCTCCTCCTCTCCCTTCTCCCCTCTCTCTTCTCCCCTTTCCTTCCTTCTCTCCCTCTTCCTCCCCTTCCTTTCTCATTCTTCACCTCCTCTCCCTTCCCCTCTTCCTCCACCTCCCTCCTACTCCTCTCCCTTCTCCCCTCTCTCTTCTCCCCTTTCCTTCCTTCTCCCCCTCCTCATCCCCTTCCTTTCTCATTCTTCACCTCCCCTCCCTTCCCCTTTTCCTCCACCTCCCTCTTACTCCTTCTCTCCCTTCTCCCCACTCTCTTCTCCCCTTTCCTTCCTTCTCCCCCTCCTCATCCCCTTCCTTTCCCATTCTTCACCTCCTCTCCCTTCCCCTCTTCCCCCACCTCCCTACCCTTCTCCCTTCTCCTCACCCTTCCTCTTCTCCTCTTCCTTCTCCTCTCCCTTCATCTGCCTTCCTCTCTTCAACTCTCCCTTCATCTGCCTTCCTCTCTCCAACTCTCCCTTCTCCTCTCCCTCCTCGTCTACCTTCCTCTTCCTTCCTCTCCCTTCCTCTCCCTTTCTCTCAACTCTCCATTCTCCCACATGTACATGTACTCTCCTGCCCCTTCCTCTCTTTCTCATCCTCTCTTTATCCTCCTCCCCTCCCCTCCCCCCTTTCCTTCTCTTCTCCTATCACTCCCCCTCTCTCTTCCCACCTCCTCTCCCTTCCCCTCTTCCTCCACCTCCCTCCTACTCCTCTCCCTTCTCCCCTCTCTCTTCTCCCCTTTCCTTCCTTCTCTCCCTCCTCATCCCCTTCCTTTCTCATTCTTCACCTCCTCTCCCTTCCCCTCTTCCTCCACCTTCTCCGTTCTCCTCCTCTCCCTTCTCCCCTCTCTCTTCTCCCCTTTCCTTCCTTCTCTCCCTCTTCCTCCCCTTCCTTTCTCATTCTTCACCTCCTCTCCCTTCCCCTCTTCCTCCACCTCCCTCCTACTCCTCTCCCTTCTCCCCTCTCTCTTCTCCCCTTTCCTTCCTTCTCCCCCTCCTCATCCCCTTCCTTTCTCATTCTTCACCTCCCCTCCCTTCCCCTTTTCCTCCACCTCCCTCTTACTCCTTCTCTCCCTTCTCCCCACTCTCTTCTCCGCTTTCCTTCCTTCTCCCCCTCCTCATCCCCTTCCTTTCTCATTCTTCACCTCCTCTCCCTTCCCCTCTTCCCCCACCTCCCTACCCTTCTCCCTTTTCCTCACCCTTCCTCTTCTCCTCTTCCTTCTCCTCTCCCTTCATCTGCCTTCCTCTCTTCAACTCTCCCTTCATCTGCCTTCCTCTCTCCAACTCTCCCTTCTCCTCTCCCTCCTCGTCTACCTTCCTCTTCCTTCCTCTCCCTTCCTCTCCCTTTCTCTCAACTCTCCATTCTCCCACATGTACATGTACTCTCCTGCCCCTTCCTCTCTTTCTCATCCTCTCTTTATCCTCCTCCCCTCCCCTCCCCCCTTTCCTTCTCTTCTCCTATCACTCCCCCTCTCTCTTCCCACCTTCTCTCCCTTCTCCTGTCCTTTCCCCTCCTTTCCCCTTGCCTCCCCAACCTTTTTAGTTTTACCCTTCGGCGGAGATTTGTTTTTTGTCAAGGATGTCAGAGCAGTCTTTTTCATATTTCTCAGTCCCCCCCTCTCCTCCCCCGGTCTTTTAATCCGTCTGTCTATTTGACCCACATGTGCATTGTTAGGCTGACATTTATTGTGTGGGATGGGGGTTGAAATTGTGAGCCAGCCCTGAGTATTGATGATGTGTGGGTTTCATCGTTTGTCTTCTACTAAAAGACTGATTTATATTAATTTATATGAGGATGGGCACTGGTAATGTGCACAGAGTACATGAACAGTACCATTTTTGTATACTGTACATGTAGCTGTGTAAATGTAAAACGTACATGTTGCAATATAAAGACAAATTTTCATTGTTATTGCACCCATGGATCCTGAAAGAAAATGGCCTTAAATTGAGCATGATGAACAGTACATGTACATGTACAGTACATTGTACGATACTGTACATTGTACATTGTACGATACTGTACATTGTACATTGCATCTCTTCATGAGAAGAACCAAATTATTTTTGTGAGAAAAATGTCAAATCATCAACAGGAAATGAGCAAATTTTTAATTCATTTCACACATGAACATGTACATGTACATGTTCTGATGACTGAGATGTACATGTACACTACAGTACATGTAGATGTACATGTTATGAGTACGCCCTACATGTACACTGTACAGTACTACTGAATAGTACAGTAGTGACTAGTTAATCATTGAACTTGCACCATATATTGTTCACACATGTACACAAATGTACATGTACGTGTACATGTATGTCTGTACAATGTACATGTACATGTGTATACAGTTGTACATGTACTTGTACATAGTACATGCACCGGTATGTATCGTGCACTGTTGTATACATGTACTGTATGTACACGTACAGTACATGTACACTGTAGAATGTACATGTAGGTCTACATTGTACAGTACATGTTTGTTCACACTTTACGCTGTACTGTACATGTGTACTGTACGTACAGTACTGTACATGTACATGTACCTGTACTGTACAGTACATGTGTACGTACATGTACATGTAAATGTATTAATGTATCATGTTCAACAAATTTCATTATATTCAGCATAGTTTGCCTGGCAGCTGCACCATAGGTTGCGGTTATAAATGCATTTCACACGAGCACGTTCCACCGGCCGTTGGGCCCTGGCCCCATGCTGATCTGATCGCCGGGCAGGAAACAGTCCGTCCAACCTCCATGTTTGGCTGGACTTCTTCAGTATCCCTCTGGGGTTGTGGGTTGTGGGTTAGGGGTGCAAATTTGCTCCTCTGCAACGCCCTTTGGGTGGTGTCTTTGAGGGACCTGCTCTACGTACGTATTTAGGTACCCGGGCCATGTACAGTGTACATGTACTGTACATGTACATGTGCGTACACATGTACATGTACATGTACATGTACACTTGAAAGGATAATTTGGCTCGGAAACTCATGCTTGGAATATTGCAGACTTTACTTTTGTGAGTTTTTGTACAGTACATACACATGTGTACATGTATAGTAGTTTGTAGATGGCTACATGTAGATGCACATGTACACTGTATCTATAGCTGTGTCCATGAATATGTACATGTTCATTGTATAAATGTAAATAATAAAGTATGCACCTACATGTACCAAAAACAAAACCTTTGTAATGTCTGTATTCCATTTCTATATCTTCCCACTTTCTGTGTCACACCTACATGTACATGAACAAACACTGTAAATCACTCACCACTCAACAAACAACAAACAACTGTTTTTTTGTCTAAAGGCAGTAAGCAAATGAAAAAAAAAGCAGCCCCAAATTATAGTGGGACATGATTTATACGGAAGCAGGTGGCCAGCTCAAAATAAAATGTAGTTGACGAGCATCCTTGTCGTAAAGCAATACTCTTTACTCCTTCACGGTGCACGAATCGCTCAGGAAATACAGTACTAAAAGAAAAGGGAGGTGGGGAGTGTTTAAGCTGCCTGGATGATCATCCAGCAGGGCTCTGCAGTAATCGTGTGTGGGTCACACACAGAGTCTAATGACTTGTAAAAGCAAGTGCGATCGGGACCGGTGGACCCGTTGGCTTAAACACTTACGTTATTATCTCATTCCCGGCCCGTCTTCTAAAAGCTTGGAAGAAGCTGATTACTTTTGCTCTTAAATTCCATCACAGGCCATTCCGGCTCTTGCTTTTTTTCTCTCCTTTTTTTTTTAACCCCCTCCTAAATGCCAGGGCGGATTTCTGTATGAAGCTTGGATGTTTGCCCATCACATTACATGTACTGTAGGTACATGTACAGTACATTGTACATTACGGTACTTTAGGACATGTACACTACACATGTATACATTTTACTATGTACAGTAAAGAGATTATGACAAAGTGTGTGCCTAATGTTACATCTCTCAAGAGTTGTCCTGGTCACGTACAGCATGCTCACATGTGCAGTACATGTACATTACATGTGTACACGTACATGTAGTACATGTACCTTGTGATATTGAATTAAGAAGTACATGTACAGATGTACATGTACATGTACATGTACATGTACTGTACAGATTAAGAAATTGATTGTCTTACATGTAGCTCAGATTATCTTACATTACATACATGTACATGTACATACGTACAAATGTACAGTATACTTGTACAGTACACATACCGGTTACATACATGTACATGTACATGTTGATGCACCGTACATGTACATGTACATGTACATGTACAATGTAGTGTACATTGATTGTCTTAGCTCAGATTATCTTACATTACATACATGTACATGTACATGTATATATACTTGTACAGTACACATACCGGTTACATACATGTACATGTACATGTTGATGCACCATACATGTACATGTACATGTACATCATTTTGTACGGGTAGAGGCCTACTGTGTATTTGTATACGTTCATAATACTCTGACATGTCTGAAGGCCTATTTTGGATGTGACCCTTCCCTTGCACTCTCCCTTGATCCTCATGAGTTCCCCTGTGGCCCTTGAAGTTTTCATAACTGTAGCCATCATGTACATGTACAGTCCACTTGACCACAGCCATCCACATGCTGTACACTGTCCTCTAAAGTACTGTATAATAATATTGTAAGCATATACCGTAGGCAATCTGCCAGTCTCTATGATGAGTATCTGAACAGTATCCATACAATATCTCTCCTGTACAGAAAAAAAACCCACTGAAATGTCATCCCAGAGATGCATACTGACAACTGACAGTATGATGAATATTCCTGGAAACAGGAAGTCCTTCTCAACTTTTTTTTTCCCTTAGGTTTTTTTTTTCTCCAACTGAACTCAAATATCCACCCTGTACCCTGATACATTAAACACCCACATGTATGGGTGTACATGTACATGTACATACATACTGTACACATATATATACACATTGTGGTACACTGTATTCCAAAGGGGCTTTAAATAGTGACATGATTGACTTGGGCCGTGCTGCAAATGACCACAAAGCAAGCCTCAAAATATTTGTAGAGGGCGTGAGAGTGAGATGCTTTGATTCTACTCCGTAGTACATGTACATAAAGGACCTTTCTGCCTTGGAGAGAGGTCCTGCTGGGATCGAAATGTCAGGCCCGCTAAATTTATGAGTCCCAATCTGCTGAAATGCACGTACATGTACATGCACTACATACATGTACACTGTACATGTACATGTGTACATGCAATACCGTGTACATGTATGTATACATTGTACACATGTACATGTGTACATGCAATACATGTACATGTTAAGTGTACACATGTACATACATGTAAACATGTACACTGGACATGGACATGTACATGTACATGTCAGTGTACACGTACATTATACATACATACATACTGTACATTGTGTACCTGTACATGTACATGAACTGTACATGTAGGTACATATGTTCACTGTGCTGTATTTTATGCACACGTTATTGTGTCTGTCAAATTTGGATAATTTCAGCTATAAGTTTTGGTTTTTTTAAACACTCTTCCATGTACATGTACATGTACATGTACTCAAGTCAATCATTACATTTCCATACATATCCCATGCATCTGTCCCTAATTTTCAGTATTTCTTTTGAGGCAAATCTATTGGGATCTTTTCCCCCTGATAATTAGCACAGAACAAATTAATACTGATTCATACGAGCAGAGTACATACATGTACATGTAGATGTATTTTCATCGCTTGCAAAAGTAGTCAAATATGTCAAACCAAACTAAAGTCGAAAACTGTGCAACATCTGTCCCATTGTCGTCAGTTTCATTCGTACTGAATGCAGCGTGTTATGATAAGAGCTCTAATTTCTCAGGTTTTTGGGGGGTTGTTTTTTCCCCAGGCTGAAACAGGTGTGAAGGCATGCATTTATTGCTTTTTTTTTGTTCTGGTAGGATGGCATCGGCAATTTGTACGATTGATTGAACTAATAATTCAAAGGGTTCACTCAGCTCTCGCATTGTTTGTCATGAATGTTTGTGTGCAGTGTCTGTGTCTGTGTGTTTTGTCTTGCTAACATGTATGAGTAATGTACAGTACACTTCTCGTTGTATTCCAAATGTTGTCTCCTTGGTTGTGTGCATTCACTGATGCTGATGTTATTGAGGTGTGTGAGCATTTAATTAGACAGAGTCAATGCTTTACAAATAGGCCCTACCCAATGACATTAATCATTATTGTTGTTACGGTACATACTGTATATACTGTACGTGTAATTGTTACATGTTGGTGTTTGTGTTAAATTCATCAGTGTACACGTGTACTGTACATGTACATTGTACATACATACATGTACATGTACAGTTTGACATGTACACGTACAGTGCACATGTTCACCATTGTTTGTACATGTACGTTTGTGTACTATACACTTAATACTGGATTTGCCTCAGAAGATACAGTGTGCATGTCCATAGCACAGTAGTTACAGTAAATGTACATGTACATACATACATTTACATGTATACATGTACATATGCATGTACATGTATACATGTACATGTACACCATGTACATTTACATGTGCATGTACAATGTACATTTACATATGTATGTACACACACATACATGTACATGTATGTACTGTAAGTGTAACTGACTTGACTGTACAGTTGTCTGACAATTGTCTTATTGACATGTACACATGGACAGAACATCCTTACAACCTACATGTGTGTACATGTATGTATGTATGTATGTATACATGTACGGTACATGTATTATTTTCAATCAAAGGATTTTTTTTTCCAAACATTTCTTAAAAGTTTAGAATTGATATATACAGTTGAGTTCTCTTAATACCATCCTTTATTCCTCTTCTAATCGTCCGATTCCTATGGGAACATGATCTACTGTAAATCTACATTTTATGTATACATGTAGTACAGTACACATGTAGTTGTTGTTACTGCATGTATCTCTTAACGCAGTGGCTGTTGTTACGGCAGTCGTCCATGTGGCTCCCTGACTTCACAGTATTTGTCAGGATGTTTAGCTCTTGGAACCAGACTATCAGCTAATAGACTGGTTCAACCAGCCTGCAATGCTGGCGAAATACAATCAAGTCAGGGAACCACACGGACGACTGCCGTAACAACAGCCACTGCGATCTCTTAAACCCCTTCTTTGATCCTTTTCTAATCAGCAACTGCTGATGGGAGCACAGCTGTGATCCAATCGATGCTGTCCGTTAATCCCCTCCTCTAATGAATCCTCCTCTAATGATCCCGCCCGCAGAGGCTGCGAGCTGCTCCATTGCCGAGTACCTGGAGATCAAGTCGACGGCGGAGAGCAGCAACGGCTGGATGCTGCTGTCCACCCTGAATCTGCTGGCCGGCGGCGGCCCCAGCATCGTCAACACGGTGGTCATGGCCGCCCTGCCCTCCACGCTGGTCAAGTGTCTCTACCTCTTCTTTGACCTGTCCGAGATCACCGACGAGGACGAGCTCAAGGAGGAGGGCGGCGAGTTCACGCCGCGCAAGAGGCGGGAACTGCTCCACAAATACGTCGTGCAGGTCGGTGGATGCCTTTTCCCAGAAGTAGTCCCCCCCCAAAAAAAAACCCACCCAAAACCCAACAACCTCCTGCATCAAAAATGAACATCCACTGCATCTATCTGTCTATTGACTGGTCTATGGGCCTTACTCCCCATCATTAGGCACCATTTCCCCTACTCTGTATAAGCCATCGTGAGAGTGAATTGCCTAGACATGCCATGTTAAACCCCATTAATGTCCCCCCCCCTCACCTCTCTCTCTCCTCCTTGTCCATGTCAAACATGACCTGAATTGATAGCGTTATAGTTGTAGACTCAACACTGACACATGTGGATTGCACAAGAGAGAGTGTGTGTGAAAGAGATAGGGAGAGAGAAAGGGAGAGAGACACACAGAGACAATGCCAGGCAGGGAGAGAGGATGAGAGAGGTAGAGTGAGAGAGAGAGTGGGGAGAGAGAGGGGTGAGAGGGTGAGAGAGCAGGGGAGGGAAAGGCAAGCGGAGAGGGAGAGAAAAAGGAAAAGGGATATACAGGGAGATACATAGTGACAGAGGGGAGAGAGTGAAAGAGAGAGAGCGAGAGTGACAGATGGGGAGGGGGAGCAAGAGAAGAATAGTCAATCAAAATCCCTCAAAGGTCTTCGTTCATATCTCAGCACAGTCACCTTGTCAATACTCTATGATTGATCTTCAAATCTCATTACTCTTTCTCATACTGTATCACATTTTTCTTTTCTATTACCAGTATTATTATTCTGGAAATTGATTCAGGTCATCGATTCACTGACAGTCTTTGCTCATTTCTTCCCCTCCCCGCTCCCTGTCCTCAGCTACTGGTCAAGCTGTGCAACTACCCCGGGCCGGCCGAAGAGCTGGCCAAGAAGGACGACCTGACGCTGCTCTTCAGCGCCATCACCAGCTGGTGCCCGCCCCACAACAGCCCCTGGCGCAAGGGGGCAGCCGACGTGCTCACCACCATCTCACGCCACGGCCTGACCCAGGACGTGCTGCAGTACATTCACAGTGAGTTACCCACAGCACGCGGGGCACCGCCGTGCGGCAGACTTGTATTCGGACGAAAATGTCATCAGGCCAGTGGTGGTACTGACTAGCCGAGTCCAGCATTGATTTGTGCTGACACCAATTGGAGATATATAACAGGACCGACATATGACGCTCAACCACCGTCGTTGAGCTAGGCTGGTACCCCGTAAATTGTGTGGGGACTATACAAGGACGTGTTTTGTAAACCAGTGTAGGTTAGGCTTACGGTTACGGTTACGGTTAGAGTTCGGGTTGGGTTAGTGTTAGTGATAGAGTTAGGATTATGATTAGGATTAGGGTTAAGTTTAGGATTAGGGTTGTTAGGGTTAGGATTAGTATTAGGGTTAGGGTGTGTTTCTGTAACTACAGGTACCTGAGAAATGAGTGAATGAATGAATGAATGGGGGAGGCCTCAGCAAAACCTGGCTTCGCACATGTGCACTTATAGCTTAGCCACGGTGGTTCAGTGTCATACGTCGTGACGCATACATGCCTCCCAATTGCGTGTACCGTTTGTAAATAATAAGTTTCCACAGATTGCAATTCCAGGAACATTCTGAAAAGACAATGATTTAGAATAGTGGATGGGAATTGTACGCATACATTAGTCTGGGAGGTTTTGTACCCTCCTAGGAAAGTCTGAGGGGCAACTTTAGTGGTAGCCACTGTCCATTCAGGCAATCTGTTTGGGGACTGGCAGAACATACTGTACCGTACATGTACAGTACCTGTATGTACTGAACTTTGTACTTTCCACAGTACAGTACATGTAGGCTGCCTCCTATGCATCTGTACGTGTGTACGTAGCTTCCTCCTTCTCTCCAACCAATTTCTGTCTGCCCAGACGACGGTGGTCAAATGCCGTAGGGTTTAGATCAACAGCCCCATCAGATCAGCTTATTGGATTCCGGTGGGCAAAAGAGCAAGGGTTGTTCACCTGAGCCTGAGAGTATCAGACAGGAGTACGCTATCTGCTAAAGTGTTTGAACGCGCACAGTTTGGAGGGCCTGGAGTTTCGATCTGAGCAGGACCTTTCCTCAAACACGTCAAAGGCAGAAACTCTCTGCACGGATCGAAGCATCAGGTCCTTCAAATTGCACTTGCATTTTGGTAATTTTACTCGGTAAGCCGTTGGGGGGAATTTTGTTTGTTTATGTCACACTCTAGCACATAATTTTCCTTAGCATATGGTTGCAGGCAGTAAACAGTCTGTCTCATGTACATGTACATGTATAGTCCAGGCTGTATATGTATAACATTGCCATGTTTACTCAGTATTTTGTAAGACAAAGTGATATACAAAAATGTTGCAAACTGCTTACTGACTAAAATTACCAAAATGCAAATCTTAAAATTGAGTGGGCCTGACGTTTCGATCCCAGCAGGACCTTTCTCAAAGGCAGAGTGACAAGGACAAAACAGATACATGTACAGGAAGGAAGGGGGAAGATTGTGAATAGGACACGGTTGAGAAACAAAGGACAAAGAGTAAAGCTGGTTGGGAGAGATCATAGGGAAGGGCAAGGAGTAGTGTAGGGATTAGTGAGAAGATTTTGTAAGACATTAAAAATCATGCAAACTCCCTATACCAAAATACACTAGAGCTCTCTGTAAATTTTGCATAATACCGGTATGTGAAGTGCCCAAAAGGCACCTAGAAATCACTCTGGTTAGAGCCATTACATGTACTGTATATGCAGAGTGTACGTGTACATGTTCATGTACAATACTGTACCTTACCCTGCGAACAAAAAAACAAAAGAAATTCAGTGCTACAGTGTACATGAAGTTTATTTTGAGTATGGCGGTGGCTCTTACAACTGTCAGGCAAAGCCTCTCAGTCCAGTCTGTAGATGTCACTGACCACACAGGTGGTTAGCTACATTTACATGCGTGCAAACACGCACACGTATGCAAACGTGCACCCACACACACAAGCACACACACACAGTCACAAGGGCCCTTTTCTTACTTTCCCTGGGCAGTCCTCAGCTCACGCTTAACCCGTCATCGGAGCCGGGCCGGACTGCCAGATGAATGTGTCACTCACCTGACACATAATCGGCGTCACGGCATAATTGTGCAGCCCTCAAAGGAGGGCATGTGCATCACGGTACATGTACATTTTACAGGTGCACTGAATGAAATGTGCTGTACATGTACTACAGTCAAGATATCATCCAAGGTTAACGGCTTTACTTTGTGTGGTACATTATGGTACCTGTACATGTATACATTTTACGGGTGCACTGAATGAAATATGCTGTACAGTCAAGATATCATCCATGGTTAATCAGCATTTCTTAGTGTTGTACATGTACATTATGGTACATGTACCTGTACATGTATACATTTTGCAGGTGCACTGAATGAAATGTGCTGTACAGTCAAGATATCATCCAAGGTTAATCAGCATTTCTTAGTGTTGTACATGTACATTATGGTACATGTGCCTGTACATGTATACATTTTGCAGGTGCACTGAATGAAATGTGCTGTACAGTCAAGATATCATCCAAGGTTAATCAGCATTTCTTAGTGTTGTACATGTACATTATGGTACATGTGCCTGTACATGTATACATTTTGCAGGTGCACTGAATGAAATGTGCTGTACAGTCAAGATATCATCCAAGGTTAATGGCTTTTCTTAGTGTGGTACATTATGGTACCTGTACATGTATACATATTACAGGTGCACTGAATGAAATGTGCTGTACAGTCAATATATCATCCAAGGTTAACGGCTTTTTTTATTTTGGCCTCGTTTTTGTTTTTTTAAAGCCCCTACACAACATTGGTCGAGGTCAAAGAATAGCATCCATACGTACGTTGTCTGATCCAACATACTGTACCGGTACACTGTATGCATAAAATAGCACACCTGTGAAAATTTCAGCTCAATCCTCCAACTGAGTCTCAAGAAAATTGTGAAAACCACTTCATTTTTTTCACTATAATGCAGCATTCAACGCCGAAAAATAGTGAGACGTTAACAATTTCTTTTACTCTTTTCTCCCAAAATACAACATTTTAGGCAGAAATATTTCAGTGCGAGGTTTCTACTATAACCATCTTCAAATGTAAATCTGTAAACATTTCTGTTTTTCAATCTTACCAAGGTTGTGTAGGGGCTTTAAGGGAGTGGTCAAATCCCATCTTTCTCCATTCAACCATTCTCTGAAACCAATTTCTCAAGCGTGTCAAGGGATTTGAATATTTCGACACCGTCGTCATGAAAAGATACTCAATTGAGGGAAGACTCGTCAACTATTTCAGTCACCCAAAGATAAAAGTGATTAGAGAAATGTTAGTCTCGGCACGCAATGGCGACACAATTTTCATGAATTTTTCATTTTTGATTTATTGTTTTTAATTTATTCTTTTGCCGTCTGGGCGGCTGCAAAATCAGTTCAAGGTTTCATGAAATGTGGGGAAGGCAGGCACCATTACAATTTGTGATAATTTTGTGGGTTGTCGGGTTGTGCCACCAGTAACTTACCGTATGCACAGCTAGACACGGAGGACAGTATTGCAAGTAAAAATGCTGTGTTAACACATCCTTGATTGCGTGTTACATGTACTGGTACATGTACATACATGTTTTAAAGGCAGACAGTTAAAATATCATGCACTTGTTGTTGGTTGTTATATTTGAGCAAATAAAATTTCAGTTTGAAGAGATGCACGGAATGCCCATTCAAATATTCATTCAAAGTACCAGTACTGCAATAAGGGATGACATGTACATGTACATGTACCGTACATTTACATGTACTACATGTACATTGTAAAGGTACATGTACATGTAAATAATATTCATGTACAGTGTACAAGATTACAAGATATTCATCTTGCTCTTTGGTAAATACATGTACATGTACATGTACATGTACATGTATTTGTCTACATAATGTACATGTACACTGTATACGGTACATGTACATTTTACCTACAGTACAGTGTATGTACATATGGTACGTGTACATGTATACACATATGGTACGTGTACATGTATACGTGTACATGTACATTACGTGTACTGGGGCGGGTACCGGTCCATTGCTGATACAGGCCCATTAGCATGATTTTGAAGGTACATGTACATGTACATGTAGGCCTACGTATGTACATTGTACATACATTTACTGTACATACAGTACATATATGTATGTACATTTAATAATGATTACATGTCTTCTTAAAATTTAGTGGGCCTGACGTTTCGATCCTAGCAGGACCTTTCTCAAAGGCAGAGTGACAAGGACAAAACAGATACATGTACACGAAGGAAGGGGGGAGAGAGTGAATAGGACACGGATGAGAAACAAAGGACAGAGTAAAGCTGGTAGGGAGAGATCAAAGGGACGGGCAAGGAGTAGGGTAGGGATTAGTGAGAAGAGGGGGAAAGATCAAAGAGAGAAGTGTCAAGGACTGAACACAAAAGAAGGATTATCAGAAAGCTGCATGATAATTACATGTGTGTACATGTCAATGAACTTATAGTAAAGGCACAATTTACATACTGTACTTGAACATTTTTGCAAATACACACGTATCTAACTCTCTCTTTCTCAATCTCTACCCTCTATCTTTCTCTCACGTTGCCCTCGTCACAGTGCATTCTCTCACTCTCTCTCTCCTCTGTCTTTCCCTTCACCACAGACAAAGGCTGCCTGGCGCTGTGCGTGGATAACATGCTGCAGGTGCAGGAGCTGATGCCCCTGGAGAAGGTGGAGATGTGCTACACGGTCTGCTGCTTCCTCAAGGACTCCAGCGACAAGTCCCGCGTGCTCCTGGACGAGTTCCGCTCCTGCCAGGGCTACATCTTCTTCGCCGACTTTGTCCAAGAGTGAGTCCGCTAAATCCGCTGTCCGATTTAAGCGCAGTTGCTTGTGTGAGGGTGTACGGTGGTAGATTATGAACGAAACCTGTGTCCACTCGTTGTACAACTGTATGATGTTGTAGGGAAATTCTTAAGACACCTGCCCAAGATTGGTAACCACATCAGCTTAACTAGGCCAGTCGGCTTGTGATACATTCCAATGCAGGCTGTAGCCTATCCCACAGTGGACCCACTGTCCATTCATTGCCCATGATGGCCATAACAATAGAACAATAATAGGGCAAGAAACTCCACCCAGGAGTGCATAAAAAGCTCCACCACTAGTAGAACTGAGCACTCAGTACCAGACCTATACTACGGTGAAGACACCCTGCCTATACCTGCCTACAGCGGTTGACAACCACATTTGTGTGTCCAGAAACGGGGGTAAGAACTGGTTAGGTAGTGTTTGCTCCTTACAGTGACTACCCCCGTAGAAGGGCACACTTTTGTGTATTTCCATGTGTAGTTTATTTGTTTGTATCAAAACCCTAAAATGTCCCTCAGTCTTCCGTAGACATGTTTGCATTGGAACCTAGACACATTTGCCGGTAATGGTTGATGAGCGTGAAGGAGATGGGAAGGGAGAAAGAATATGAGGAAGAGGAAGGTTAAGATTATTGTCAATGAAATGAGGATGAGGATTGGGATTTGAGTTATGTTGAAGCTTACAAATGAGATGTTCATGATTAGCATATGTATGAATTAAGGTGAAGATTACGGAGGAGTTGAAAATGAGGATTATGACATTATGGATTATGATGAAGATGAGGATTAGGATTTGGATTATTGTGGAGCTTACCGATGAGATGATGGTGAGGATGGATTAAGATGAAGATTACCAATGAGATGATGGTTGGGATTAGGATTGGATTTTTGATGAAGATTTCCAATGAGATGATGCAAGGATTAGCATGTGGATTTAACTGAAGATTAGCATCGTTTAGATGATAGTTAGATTACCAATGATGATGATGATGAGGAAGAGGATTTGGATGACAAGCAATAATGACAATGACTACCAGTATGTGACCAATGATTAGGACAGGAAAGTTGACAGCAATGACAATAGAGGAAAAAGGGTGACAGATACGATGACAACAACTATGATCGCAGAGTGACAAATTGACACATGATTGACGATGGCGATGATGACAATGTTGGCAATTTGGGTGGTGACAGTGATATCAATGAGGGGGGTATGACAGTGTTTGGGACGATTAAGATGACAGTGGTTAGGGTGATGATGTGGACGGCGGTGACTGGTGACGATGGTCCCTTGCAGGTTGGAGGCCATGGGAGACAGGGAGTCCATCGAGTCCTCACGCAATCTGGTCCTGCTCATCTCCTCGCTGACCCAGTGCGGTTACAGCGAGCTCAGGCCCAACTCGGCCGTCTACGAGGCCCCCTTCCAGTTGCCGGGCTTCACACTGCCACAGCCCAGCGGAAACGGTATGTGGAGCAGGCCCCATCAAACAGACTCGACCCACATGAGCAGGAGACCCTTGCATTGAAAGCCTCTTATTCAGACAGATCTCCCTGGAAATCGGAGTGACAGTTGCCATTACCCATAAGTGACTGTCTAAGATCAGTGCTCATCTTATACCTATCTGTCTATAGAAAGTGATATCCAAAAATGCTGCAAACTGCTTACTGACTGAAATTACCAAAATGCAAATCTCAAAATTTAGTGGGACTGACGTTTCGATCCTAGCAGGACCTTTCTCAAAGGCAGAGAAAAGGCCTTTGAGAAAGGTCCTGCTAGGATCGAAATGTCAGGCCCACTAAACTTTGAGACCTACTGTACATCTACATGTATCTGTCTATACGGCATCTCTAGGCTGCCCTTCATGTAAAGGCCGGATAGCTCAGATGGGAAGAGCGCTGGTACGCAAAGCCAGAGGTCTAGTCAAAGTTTTCTTTGCCATTTTTTTTTCAATTTGTTCAAAAGTTCCCAGTCATTTTTTCATTGATTTGTTTGACTTTAATTAATTGGAAAAGCTGCATCCACTTTGTGTGATCCCTGAGCTGCTGTAGCCAGGTTTACAACAATTGGTTGTTTGCATCTGAATGAAAGCGGGGATGTGATCCCTGGAGACATAGGGGGTTAATGGTTGCATTGCTTCTGAGTGGCGCCCCCACCCAGGCAAAGACTAGTTGATGTTTAGAGAAGGCCACCATCTAAGGGCTGGATGCATTGTAGCTCAGACGGTACGAGCGCTCACATGCAAAACCAGAGGTCTCGGTTTCAAATCCCGGTCCAGTCAAAGTTTTCTTAGCCATTTTTTAATTTTGTTTAAAAGTTCACAGTCAGTCGGCCCTATTTCATTGATTTGTTTAAAGATTGTACAGTGTTGCACAGTGTACTTCTTGTTGTTCTAGACAGCAATTGAACATGTGTTTGTGATTTGGATGTCTCAAGCTGTTCTGATACAAAATCATTTTGTCAGATTCCTGCATTCATTTCAACCTTTGAAATGATAACCCATGATTACCCATCCAAGCGAATAACTCTGGGATTGCTCACAGGGTGGCCCGTTTTAGCTGTCGCACCCGATTTTTATCTGTATTACATCCAGTGATGACTTTTTTTTCCCCTGAGTGAAATGCCAAATTTCACCTGACATTTACAATTTGAAATCGGAGCCTGAATTTAACCCACTCCCATCTCCCCATCCCCCCTTATAAAATGGCGATACTGTACAATATGCAATCATTTCTCTCCAGGGATATTCTGCATTAGGGAGAGTCAGAAGTCTATCCGATTGTACATTTAAATTCGCCACAATTTTATTTTCCACTTTTGTTTTCTCGTGTCTGTGCATGATCAGGTAACAGTGTCCGAAACCTGCAGGCATTCCAGGTGCTACAGACGATATTCTTAAAGGTCAGTTGTCATGGCGATTGGGCATTTAGGCATTTCAGCGGCGATCGCCTGCAGTGTGTCGCCAACGACTGTAGCCATTTTAGACTTTAGTGTCGAAGTAAATTCCTTCACATCAGCGGATATATGTGTTTGTACCAATCTAGGCGTCACATTTCTGAATATCATTAATCTTTTGGAATACTGACTCAAACCAGTCAGACAACAAAAAAACATACCCCGTAATAACATACATTCTGAGCATACCTTCACCCTTGTGAATATTTCTTCATATTTTCCTCACCTATCCAAGGTGCTGATTCTGCATACATGTTTTTCCTGATTTTTGAGAGGTGGCCAACCTTCCACTCATGCATGCTCAGAATTCTTTACGCTGTCGACCGGAAACATAAAACCCCTAGCACCGTGGCATGGACAATGCGTAATGCGTATTTAAATGTAGCTCTACATGTACATGTAGCTCAAGAAAGACGGGCATACCTAGGCCCTATTATATTTTAATTACTTGGCAAAGACTAATTGACTATTCGGGAAGGTGTCCAGATAAAGTTTTCATTGCCATTTTTTCAATTTGCATTTTTACAACTCATTGTTGTTGTTTGCGCCTGAATGACTGTGGGGGTGTGATCCCTGGAGACATAGACAGCTAATGGTTAATTTCTTCTGACTGGCACTCCCACCCCGGCAAAGACTAGTTGACTATTTGGGAAGGCCACCATCTAAGGGCTGGATTATAGCTCAGATGGTAAGAGTGCCGGTACGCACAACCAAAGGTCTCTGGATTAAGTCCCAGTCCACGTATCCAGTCACAATTTTCTTTGCCATTTAAACAATTTTTTGTTTTAGATTTTCATAATAGATTTGACTGGTTTATTTGCTTTATTTCACTAAGGAAAGGTGTCGTAGATGCATGTGTTAGACCTAAATCTTCTTGGCAGTTTATTTTTTTAAATACAGTAAATAATATTTTAGGAGTTTGACTTGTGTGTATTTTACCTTATCGTTTTCTGAACATTTTTGGGGTGGCCCAATGAAATCTAAGGGGAAATGCTGCCCCCGCATTTACCATCTTTTTAACTCTCCACTTGCGTTAGGCCAAAACTGACCACCTATGTCTGGTCATTCTGGAGGTCATCACCAACATCTACAACTCGGACAATGCCAACTACTTCATACTGGAGCCGCAGCACACCTTGTCGCAGTTCATCGACCGCGCCACCACCAAGTCGGCCAAGATCCAGCTCAAGATCTTTGAGCTGCTGGAGTTTGTCGTCTTCAACCTGGACTTTGTGCCCTACAAGGAGCTGAGCAGTGTCAGCCTGCTCATCAACGCGGGCAGGTGAGGGAATGGAGGGGAGGGAGGGAGGGAGGGAGGGAGGGAGGGAGGGAGGGATGGGAGGAAGGGAAGGGAAGGGGGAGGGGATGGGGGAGAGGAGGGAAGGGAGGGAGGGAGGGCAGGTGGGGAGGGCAGGGAAGGAGGGAGGGAGGGATGGGAGGGAGGTGGAGGGAAGGAGTAGAGGAGGGGAGGGGAGGGGAGGGTGGGGAGGGAGGGAGGGTGGGGAGGGAGGGGAAGGATGGAGGGAGGGATGGGAGGAAGGGAGGGGAGGGAAGGAGTGAGGGAGGGAAGGAGTGAGGGAGGGAAGGAGTGAGGGAGGGAGGGAGGGATGGGAGGAAGGGGAGGGAAGGAGGGAGGGGAGGGGATGGGGGAGAGGAGGGAGGAGGGCAGGAGGGGGAGGGCAGGGAAGGAGGGAGGGAGGTATGGGAGGGAGGGGAGGGAAGGAGTAGAGGGAGGGGAGGGGAGGGGAGGGTGGGGAGGGAGGGAGGGAGGGAGGGTGGGGAGGGAGGGAAGGATAGAGGGAGGGATGGGAGGAAGGAGGGAGGGAAGGAGTGAGGGAGGGAAGGAGTGAGGGAGGGAAGGAGTGAGGGAGGGAGGGATGGGAGGAAGGGGAGGGAAGGAGGGAGGGGAGGGGATGGGGGAGAGGAGGGAGGGAGGGCAGGTGGGGAGGGCAGGGAAGGAGGAGGGCAGGGAGGGGAGGAGGGGAGGGAAGGAGTTTAGGGAGGGGAGGGGAGGGTGGGGAGGGAGGGAGGGAGGGGAGGAAGGGAGGGGAGGTGGGGAGGGGTGGAAGGAGTGAGGGAGGGAAGGAGTGAGGGAGGGAAGGAGTGAGGGAGGGGAGGGATGGGAGGGAGGGGAGGGAAGGAAGGAGAGAAGGAGGGAGGGAGGGGAGCGGATGGGAGAGGAGGGGAGGGAAGGATGGAGGGAGGACGTGAGGGATACATTCTCCTTCTTCATATTTGTAGTGCCACATGGTACCTGATGTGATATAGCTTGCTTCAATTCTTATCCCCTGATAATACAATATTGTCGACTCCTCAGCAATCCCCCAATCCCACAGTGTTGTTAGACTGCCCTAATCCCCCTTGATCCCACAGCAACATTGTTCCTATCCTCACTACTCTGCCTTAATTCCTCACGTCTTGTAGACTGGTCCGATCACCTACAATCCCCCCTTAATCTCAAAGTACTATAGACTGATCTAATCCTCTGTGATCCTCTTAATCCAACCATTCTTTAGACTGCTCTAATCCTGTCCAATCCTCTCTAATCCTCTCTCCCTAATCCTGCAGCGATGTGGACTGCATGATCCGGGCCATCAAGTGTCTCCTGCGCATCCTGCGGCACAGCGTGGTGTACAAGGATGTGTACAGGGAGGTGGGACTACTGGCCGTCATGGTGACGTGCCTCCACCGCTATGCCGCCGCCCTCAAAGACAACCAGACGGAAACTGTCCAGGAGCTATGTGAGTCCCAAACCACAGAGTAGATGGGCCTCCCTTAATTGCACCATGTATCAGTCAGTCAGCAAATTTGATGTCTCATTTATTTCAGAGTGAAGCAAATGGTGCAAACTGACTCAAATGACCCAAACTGCAAATTTCATAAATTTGAGAAGGGCTGATGTTTTGATTCTAGCAGCACCTTTCTCAAAAGGTACAATGGCCATCTGTTGTGTCTAATGGTCCTGCATTGTGTTGATACATATCAATGAAAGCTGGGTTTGTATGACTAGCCTTTCTAAGGTCAAGGTTGTGGCAATGTCACATTGCTCTGGCTATGGCTCTGGCCCTGGCTCTGGCTCTGGCCCTGGCTCTGGCCTGGCTCTGGCTCTGCTCTGGCTCTGGCTCTGGCTCTGGCTTTGGCTCTGCCTCTGGCTCTGGCTCTGGCTCTGGCTCTGCCTCTGCCTCTGGCTCTGGCTCTGGCTTTGGCTCTGCCTCTGGCTCTGGCTCTGCCTCTGCCTCTGGCTCTGGCTCTCGCTCTGGCTCTGCCTCTGCCTTCTGGCTCTGCCTCTGCCTCTGCCTCTGCCTCTCGCTCTGGCTCTGCCTCTGGCTCTGCCTCTGCCTCTGCCTCTGCCTCTGGCTCTGGCTCTGGCTCTAGCTCTGCCTCTGCCTCTGCCTCTGCCTCTGCCTCTGGCTCTGGCTCTGGCTCTGGCTCTGCCTCTGCCTCTGGCTCTGGCTCTGGCTCTTGCTCTAGCTCTGCCTCTGCCTCTGCCTCTGCCTCTGCTCTGGCTCTGGCTCAGAACAATGACTCTGTCTGGCTTTGGCTCAGGACTCTGGCTCTTCCTCTCGCTCAGTTTAATAGCCACAAAAAACAGAGGCTTTGAACTTCAGTTCCAAAAGAAATCACTCCTTTTTTGTGGAAGGGGGTGCGGGGAGACACACTTCAACCTCAACATAGAACAGCAGCCCTTATTTTCGCCTTTGCGGATAATGGAGACAGTTTCCAACAAGGGGCGCCCATGGCATCTGTTTCAAAGACCACGATTCCAATAGCCAGTGCCCTTGGCAAGCAACGGTTTCACCTTGAGCTCTGAATTGCAATGGAGGGACTGATGCTCCGCTGTTTCCCCAATCTGTCTGGCTCAGGTTCCGTGCCCGAGGTCAGCATCAAGGAGGAAGACCAAAATCTAGCCTTCCTGGTCATGGACTGCCTGACGCTGCTTCTGCACGAGAACAGCGATAACTGCAAGTAGGTGGCTAGCAGGCCCGGCTTTGTCTCCATCCCCGAGTCCCACTCACCAGGTCCACCTCCTGATGTTCTCGTTGCTGTTCTGCTGTTGGTACTGCTGCGGCTGCTGTTCCCAGAGATGTGGTTATTACTGGTTCGAGCATTGCTGCTGCTGTTGCTGTCGTGCTGCTCCAACAGTGGAGGCGGCAGTAGCAAGAGAAACAGCTACAGCAACAACAGCAGTAACATCATCATT